>JMQE01001688.1:0-13602 GCA_000731825.1 Hypocrella siamensis | reverse complement strand
CCCCCCCTTCCGCTTACACAAGTAGCCAGCCAGCCCCCTTTCCTTTTCCAACGCTCAACACTTCAAAGTAAAATGGTCATTTAGAGGCCAAAAAACATTTTTTATGCTCTGAAGGCCTTCTCTCTCTTCCTTTTTTTTTCCAATTTGGGTATAGCTCAACCCTATAGCCCGAAGCCTCACTCTGCCAGTTGCAGGCCCACTGCTAGAAAGAATTCCCAGGAGAGAGGGATGACCGCTCGCATTGATTTGGACAGTTCTCCAATTTGAGCTCCCCAAGTTTTGTTACACGTCGACCGTACACTCTTGGAAAGCGAAATATTTCACAGGAAAAAAAAAACAATAACAAAGCTGACACAAACAAGACTTGCCCCAACTAGACAGGCCCTTCAGACAACTCTCATGATCAAGAAAATTGGAGAGGGGTGCATTAACAAACCCCCCTCTCCGTCCAAGGGCCACACAAAAACTCAACTCACGATGTGATGAAACAAAATGGAAATTTTTTTTTGACAAAAAAACACACACAC
Source organism: Hypocrella siamensis (assembly GCA_000731825.1). NCBI lineage: Eukaryota > Fungi > Ascomycota > Sordariomycetes > Hypocreales > Clavicipitaceae > Hypocrella > Hypocrella siamensis. Next base: position 13,075 of record JMQE01001688.1, on the reverse strand, counting down.
GACACGACACGACACGACGAATCTGTGGAGGAAACGACATCGATGTCAGTTGATAATGATGATCAAATTTGGACTGGAGCTCAGTGCGATGTATGACAGACAGATTTGAAATGATATGAAGCTGCTTCTCTATTCTCCTCACCCCATGACACTTGCCCACAGTGACCACTCAACCAACACCCACCCACCGTCATGGGCCCGTCACCCCTTGGTCCGACAGACAAGCCTACCAAAGCATCACCATCATCAATCCTCGTATCAACAGCGTCACGGCCACGTCCATCTCGGACCAAAATCTCGGAAATCACAGTTTATGAACTCTAGAAATTGCGCGCACCACGAAAGCACCACGTAGAAAGACATAACATTATGATAACGGCATCAAACTCCCAAATCCCCAGGGGTCCTAGCAGCTAGAAAAATCTGCGACATTGTTGGCCGTTTCCAGCTCCTATCGCCCGGAGAGCATTATCAAGGTTGTGAATATTGAACCAGAAAGACTGTCAGGGCTCACGGGGCCAAAAGGTACAGAAATCAAGGAATGATCACCAGAAAATACCCTTATCTGGTTGTGTGGACTTGATTGATTGTGTGTGATGATGCAGAAAAGAAGCAGCTAGGACAATTTTCAAAAAGCAGCACGATGTCAACTCGGTGCTCCATGCCGTTCGACCCCAGACGCTCCCTTAACAGCCGTGCGTTACAGCAAATCGCGAGTCTTAGACCTGAACACCGTGTTTCTTAGTACTGACAATTGTGTTTCTTGGACCTGACAATCGTGTTTCTTACTTACAGTTGGATTGGTTGTTGGTCCGAGGTGACAGAGAATAGTAGATGAGTACTCGTTGTCGTGTCATTTTTCTTTTGTGTTTTTTTTTAATAAACAAGAAGTGATGAGAGAAAAAGTGATGGAAAAAAAAGTGATGAGAAACGGGTTCTTGGGCGGCTTTTAATAGTGTGCGAAAGGGGGAGGGGAGGGAATGAGGGAGCTGGGCTGCTTCTTGTTCTTATGCGGGAGGAGGAAGGGGAGCCGCTTCTTGTTTTGGTGCGTTTGTGCGAACTCTATCCTCGTTCTGACAGTCCTCTTGCAGCTGCCAAGACTCGATCGTGTCATAAATTGCGGTTGCTTCTTGTTCTTGTGCGCTTGTGCGAACTATATTCTCGTTCTGACAGCGTTATAGATTGCGGTTGCTTCTTGGTTTTGTGCGGCAGGAGGAAGAAGGGGGGCTGCTGCTTGTTCTTGTGCGGATAATCTACTACTACACTATATGTGATGATGCTTTTTGCGTTGGTTGGTGTTGAGGTCACCATAAAAAAATAATATGTGTGCGAGACAAGTCCCCTTCTTCGCTGCCTGCTACGTACCTAGTTATCAAACCTGGGGGAGTCCAGGTCCCTTTCTGCCCTCCTTTGCGCGTCGGAGCGCAGGTCCAGGTTTCCAATGAAGTTGGGGTCCAGCGCAATCATCTCGGGTGCCAGCTTGTTCAGGAGACCCTTGACCTCGGCTTCCTGTCGCTGCTTGGCCGTCTCAAAGGGGTTGACCTCGAGCGCGTCAAAGTTGGCCTCGCCCGCGCCGGGGATGATGATGGACGAGAAGCCGCCGTCGTGGCCCACGCCTAGCACGTCTTCCAACGGACACCATCGCACCCGCTCGATGCGCTGCCCGTCTCCGCCCCATGTCATGTACGGCTGCGTCACCTTCTCTTGCACCGGCTTGTTCTTGTCGAACAGCCCCTTCCAGATGGTCGTGTGCGTGCCCCATCCCACCGCTGTCAGACCCGTGTCGGAGATGGCCACCGACGAAGCCGGCTGTCTGGTGCGGTAGTTGTTGACTTCTCGGAACATGCGAATGTCCCACACTGCCATTTTTAGGTCCTGTCCTGTCGACACCATGTATCGTCCTTCGCGATCCACCGCAACCGATCGCACCGGCCCTCTGTGAGCAAGCAGCTTCACCAGCGGCTCTTGTGAATTCGGTGACCACAGCGTGACTGTGCCGTTCTGGTGGCCGACGTGGAGTATGGCATTGTACGGATTCTGCGTCATGGACACGGGCTGCCCCAGCTTTGTCGGCATTTCAGCCACCAATTGCCCGGTCGAGGTGTCTAGGTATCTGATCACGCCGCCCATTCCCTGGTCATCGTTGATCATTGTTAGTGCATTCCCCCCCCTTCTCAACAAGGGCAAGCCCCTCTGTCGCGATGCTTTCGAAGGGAGGAGCAGCTTACAATTGTGGCCAGCAGAAAGTGATACGGCAGAAACTCCATATGTGTCACTTCGTTGTGTTTCCGGAGATTGTGCAGTTCCACGCCGTTCCGGTCGTATATGTACACGTGCTTCTTTTGCGCTACCGCAAAGTACTGGTTGTTGTGAAGCCACTTGGCGTCGCGTATCGTCTCACGCAACTGCACCTCGCACCCAAGTTTCCCTTGCCGCCAGTCCATGGTCGCAAGGTGCCCCTTTCGTCCGGCCAGCAGCAGTTCCCGACCGTTCCTGCTAAAGTCGCAGATATAGGGGCCGAGATCATCGAGTTTCAGGTCGAAGCGCTTCTGCGCCGTTGCCACGCCTACTTCGGATACGATGACCTTTTGCGGAATCTTGTACGTCTTTTCCAGCTCGCCTTCGGCTTCGATAAAACCGGCCGTGTTTTCCAGCAAAATTTCCGCATCTTTGGCCTTTATTGTCGCATCTTGGTACTTGTGCTCCAGCCGCTTCTGGTTTCTCCGCAGCTTCTTGTCTTTGATCTGCTTGGTACTGATACTCTTGCCTCGGCCATATGCTTTGTTCGCTTCTCCTTGACGGAGCAGCATTTCTCTTTCCTGTTTCGACATGAGTTTCGTCCGGGTCTTCCCCACGGCGAGTGCGCCATTTTCGCGCACTTTGGCAACAGGCTGGTCCTTCGTGTCAGCCTTCATGACGCTGAACCGTATGCCTCGCTGTCGGCAATCCGGCGCAAAAAGAATGGTGACATGAAAATCAAAACTTTTATCGACTGGCCGCTATCGTCCCTCCATCATTGGTTGGTATCTGGAAAGCAGGCCCCGCTTTATTTTCTTCTTTATCGATTGCCCGCCACACAAAAATTTCTTGATTACTGCGGAACCCCTCCATCAATTCGTCGAAATATGGTGCGCAACTTGTAAACGAGCTGCGAGTTCCCAACTTCACTTGGCTTCGGTCTGGGCTTTTGATGACCTTCTGCATCATTCCAAGTCAATCTGGAGTCTCTCCCTTTCCGCTTCAAAGCTGGGGGCACTGGCAAAATGCCTGTTGCTGTTGCGAATCATTCGCACCGCCCCACCACAAAGGTGTCGTATAAGCCTTTCAAGTCGAAAGCAGCGACCAAGCACGAACTGCGAGATCGAGCTAAAGGTAATTTGCCAATGATGTCGGCTAGACCGCTCTGAGTGAAGCATGTCCTGATCCATGGCTTTGCAGGAAGAGTTTCCAGCGAACGAGGCCAGCGAAAGACTCCACACCAGCAAGTCATGTCTAAACTCGACAGACGGAACCAAGCTAAGCAGGCTCGTCTGAACAAGCACAAGGAGCATGTCAAGGAGACTTCGATATTTTCTGGAAAGGAAGGTGCCCCAAGAATTGTCGCAGTCGTCCCGCTCTGTGCCGATGTGGACGTCAAAGGCGCAATCAAGCAACTCAATAATAGCCTCGACATCGAAACCGAGTTCCAGGACGGAAACTTCAGGGTGTCAGTCGATCGCTTCAAGCAAAAGCTCCAGTACATTTCACTCGAGCGCAGTCTCAACGCCTGTCTTGATGCGGCCCGAGTTGCCGACTTTGTCACTGTTGTCCTCTCCGCGCAGGAGGAGGTAGACAATCTGGGGGAGCTGATACTCAGGAGCATTGAGAGCCAGGGCATATCAACGCTGTTTACCCTGGTCCAGGGGCTGGACAAGGTCGAGCCGGCCAAGCAAAGAACAGCTACCATCGGATCGCTCAAATCCTTCATCACCCATTTCCATCCAGAGCAGGAGAAGGTGTACAGTCTCGACAGCAGACAGGAATGCTCCAACTTGATGCGGTCTCTTTGCAACTCCACGCCCAAGGGAGTCCGATGGCGGGATGACAGGAGTTGGATGCTGGCCGAGGATGTCAAGTACGCGACGGATGAGACTGGTTCCACTGTTATCACCGGCGTGGTTCGCGGTAGAGGCCTGAAAGCTGATCGACTCGTGCAAATCGGCGACTGGGGCGCATTTGAGATCGAGAAGATCGTGGCAGCTCCTCTGCCGAAGCAAACCAAAAAAGAACCAGGCATGTTGGTGGATGCTGAAGACGAGATACTCCTTCAGGAGCCATCCGAGGATCGGGATGATTTGAACGAGCTTGCTCCGGAGGATGTCATCATGGATGCTGACGACTCGGACGACGACGACGCCGGGACTGCGCTGCGGTCTGCCCCAAAGAAGGGTGTTTTGTTGGATGACCATCATTACTTCTCTGACGAGGACGAGGAATCGAAAAAGGTTAAGAGGAGGCTTCCCAAGGGCACTTCCAATTATCAAGCCGCATGGTACCTCGATGATGTTTCTGACTCGGGTTCCGACATGGAGGATGTCGATATGCAAGAGGACGAGGCCGAGGATGAAGAAGTTGGTGCCGAGGATGGCCTTGAAGGCTTGGTCCAGCCCGAGCCAACGGAGGCGGGCGCCTCCGAGTATCCCCAATCCGAGATGATGGATGATGTGCCCAACGAAGAAGAAGACGCTCAGCAACTGGCCCAGTTCCGTTCGCGCAAACGAGACGAAGCTGAAGAGGACAAGGAGTTCCCCGACGAAATCGAATTGCACCCTCATGTCCTTGCTCGTGAGAGATTGAGTCGGTACAGGGGTCTCAAGAGCTTACGGACAAGTTCCTGGTTGGAAGACGAAGATCGCGCGCACGAACCGGAAAACTGGAGACGCCTCCTCCAAATACCCGACTACAACTCATCCAGATCGCGAGCCGTCCGAGAAGCCCTCGTGGGTGGCGTTGCTCCCGGCACCAGGGTTCATGTCTACGTCAAGGGTGTTCCGTCCACCGTCGCTGCGTCACGCGAGCCCAGCTCGCCCGTCACTCTGTTCTCCCTCCTTCGACACGAGAACAAGAAGACATCGGTCAATTTCCTGTTTACGTTGAGCAAGGATTATGGCAAGTCAATTAAGGCAAAGGAGGAGCTCGTCATGCAGTGCGGCCCACGCCGAATGGTCATCAAGCCCATCTTCTCTCACGCAGGGTCAACACCCAACGATGTTCACAAATTCTGCCGGTTCTTGCACCCGGGTCAGAGCGCGATCGCGTCCTTCGTGGGACCAGTGACGTGGGGCGCCGTGCCAGCAATCTTGTTCAAGCGAAGCGCTCCTGGTCCCACAAACGCGGATGGCGACGAGAACATTGGTCTTTCGCTGGTCGGGACGGGCACCAGTGTGCCCCCGTCGACGTCCAGGGTTGTTGCCAAGAGGGTCATTCTCACGGGCCACCCGTACCACATCAACAAGAAGATTGTCACGGTGCGGTACATGTTCTTCAACCGCGAGGACGTGGAGTGGTTCAAGGCCCTGCCGCTGTGGACGAGAAGAGGTAGGACGGGGTTCGTCAAAGAGCCGCTGGGGACGCACGGCTACTTCAAGGCCACGTTTGACGGGCGGATCAATCCGCAAGATGCCGTAGGTGTGAGCCTGTACAAGCGCATGTGGCCGCGGAATGCGGCTCCCATCCATGGACCGCTGTTGGATCCTGCGGCCGGAGCTGGACAGCCCACGAGGCAAAAGGAAGAAGACGTGACGATGGAATGAATATAAATATATTGTGAGCATTTCACGATACACATCCCCTCGTGAAGCTCTCCATTTCTTTCCCTTTCCCCCTCGGTCATCCAATGGATGAATGGCCTTGGCTGCCACATGCCTGACCAACCATACACGGCCAATAGCAAACCATCCATCATCCGCCGTCCTGCCCACGATACTTTTCCAGCTTTTTTCTTAGCTGTCCCCCAAGACGTCCAGGCCCGGCGTCGGTCTCGGACCTCCCGACTTGACCCTCTCGCCCTCGGCACCGCTGGCCCTCCACGCACTCAAGATGAGAGTAACAATGTGCTCAACGCCAACGCCCTTCTTGACTTGAGCAAAGACAGTCGGCCCCCCCTCCCTCATCTTCCTCGCATCGGCCTCCATGACAGCCAAGTCCGCACCAACTGCCTCAGCCAGATCCGTCTTGTTAACGACCAGCAGGTCGCTCTGGGTGATGCCCGGCCCTCCCTTACGTGGCACCTTGTCCCCGCCGCTCACGTCAATCACGTAAATGATGAAGTCGGCCAGCTCGCGCGAGTAATTGGCCGCCAAGTTATCCCCTCCCGACTCAATCAGCAGCAGGTCCGTGGAGAAGGTGGCATGCAATTCCTCCAGGGCGGCGAGGTTGGCCGAAATGTCCTCGCGCACAGCGGCGTGCGGACACCCGCCCGTCTCGATGGCGCGGATCCGCTCGGCCGGCAGCGCGGCTTGCCGCGTCAGAAACTCAGCGTCTTCGCGTGTGAAGATGTCGTTTGTTACGGCTGCGAGGGCGTACTTGGATCGGAGCGCGAGGCAGAGGGCGAGCATGAGGGCTGTCTTGCCGGACCCGACGGGGCTGATGGGAAGAAAGAGGAATTTGATTGTTAGAACTGCTTTGTTTTCTTTGTCTTTTTTTTTATTTAAAAAGAGGAGAGAGAGAGAGAGAGAGAGAGAGAGAGAGAGAGAGAGAGAGGAAGACAGATTTAAATGTGGAAATGTGACGTGAGTAGCTGTGTGACATGTTTGCAAAACTGCCGCATTTTTCTTTTCCTTCTCTCACTTGTCTTTCCCCCCTGCTTACCCTCCAATGCCGACTGTAAAGGCCCGGTCGGACCAGTCTCGCCCTTCGACAATGGGCATCTCCCGCCCGACGTAGCTGCCCGGTCCGTCGAGAATCTCGTGCGAGTGCCCGTGGTCGTGGGTGGCGCCCCCGTCGTGCGAGTGCGAGTGCGACATGGCTGTCGGTGCTGGTTTGTGTAATTCCTGATTGATCTATTTTCTGGTCCTTCTTTTCAACAGAGGGAATAGAGGGGAGAAAAGATCAATCACTCTTTGGGTTTCGAGAACCGCATCAAATGGCGTGTAGCTTGGAGAATTGGGGGAAAGCTGCTCCAGACGCCACAAGGTGCTGCTGGCTGCTGCTGAGCTATAATCCAGCTCGGCTGTCTTATGCCTGTCGGAACAGTACGGTGGTTGGTCGGACAAAAGAAGAGAGCGGGGGAGCTGCTGGCGGGCGAACCCGAGGATTCAAATGGGGTCTGGGGATAGTATATGTATGTTGTAGGTATATATGCGCAGCCCTTCCTTTTTCTTTTCTTGGCAATGCCCATTTCTGTGATGCGAGAAAGGCTAGTGGGCCATTTGGGGAATGGGTTTTTGTCTTCGCACTACGTTTCTTTCGCCGTGTAATCGTCACTTTCTCATCCACATGGCCAGCTGCTGAATCGCAGTTCTTGTAGGTGACACGACGCACTGTTCGGATAGAGATGTCGCCCTGTTGATGCTACACGTAGCGCCTCGTCGTTGCCCTTCGAGGCACCCGCTATAAGTTTGTAAATTTACACGCGACCTCTCCCCCTTGGGCCCCTTTCCCGGTGCGCCGCTTTTGTACACTGCATCTCGTAGACGTTGTTTATCGTGTCATGTAATGGCTTGATGCAACGCCGCTTCCTTCTTCTTCGCCATCTCCTTTCCAATCATCTCCAGCATCTCGTCTGACAGCACAGGCTCGCCCTTGGTGTCCTGCAGCTCTCTGTGCCTCTCGTGGAGTTCCTCTAGAGGAGTCTGCATCGACTTGATTGCCTGGGCACGTTGCTTCCTGGCTGCTTCATCCGCCTCCTTCTTCTGTATGTACCAGGGCTCGTGACGGGTCCTGAACTTCGAATACTTGTTGCGCAACTCATCCAGCACTTGATCCGGCATCGGAGACCCCAGCAGGCTGTAGTAATATGTTCGCTCCTCGACCTGTTGGCGGACCGTATCTGACTTGGTGGCCTCGAACTCGGGCACCTCCACCTCGGGCCATGGAATGACTACGTTGAGGCCTGGCACGATCCTGTCCCATTTTTGGCCATATTGCCACCGATCGAGAGACATGTTGGACGACTGCATGTTGGGCCGAACCGCCTTGAGCTGGTTAATCATGACGTCTTTTGGGATGCCTGTCTCCGGATCGGTGAGGGGGTACACGAGACGAATCGAGCCGATGGAGATGGGCATCGCCTGCGACCGATCTGGGCTGTCAAACTGTCCCACCGACAGCGCCTCCATTACAGGCCAGAGTCAGCACAATGGACGGGAACAAGGCAAAAGGAGAGGTGTCCAGGAGACCACGAGACTCACCACATGATGCTTCTCCAGCGTCACGGTGCCGCCGTCTGCTTGCACGTCTCTGATGCGATCAATCTTGCCCTTGTCAGGACCGTCCAGGATGACGACCCGATCTCGGGGCGCGAGATTGAGTTGCCGAACACCACCAGCCCAAGCGCATCGCTGCTCCAGAAGCTGCCGCTTTGGCTGATGCGAACCATGATTCGTCCAGTCCTGTCGCGCGCGTTCGTGAAATGCTCCATGGTGGTTGAACCCCAAGTCTCGTCTCGGGGCAAGAGGACCCAGCTCCCAGTCTTCTTTTCTCGCCTGCCGAGCGTCCTTCAGGTTCCGTATGACTTCTGAAACGGCACCCTTCAGGGCCTCGCGATTTTCTCTTCTCTTGCCAACATTCTCCTGCTCCAACTTCTGCCGTGCTCGCCGTGTCGCCTGACGCTGCGACTGGGCAGCTCTCTTGGCGAGCTTCTGCATGTCGATGACTGAATGTCAGCTGATTTGACAGCGGAGCCGTAGCACTTAATTGCGCAGCAAGCCCAAGACGTGGGGAGACGCGTGCTGGAACTCTGCCGACGATATTGTAGCTCTGACGACGGGCGGTTTGGGGAAATTTCTCGCTTCGCGGCGGAGCTACCCGGTCCGAGATTAAGAGCAGGACGGTACGCGCGTCGGCATAGGGTAGGTTGGTAGATTTGTAGGTACACACAAGTACCTAGGTAGGTACCTGTGGCATATACACAGAAGTCTCCTTGGCACGGACGAGGAGGGGGGGGGGGCGTGGTCCCCTGTTTTTTTTAGTGGCTTCATTAAGGCTGTGAGAACATCAATGTATCTACCAGGTAGTGGGAACTAGGCACCTACTAGGTAAGTACACATACGAGTACACATACGAGTACACATGTACTTGGACGATTCCTCCCATTTGCACAATCATGCTAAAATCAGGCAATGGCGACAAAAAGGAGAGCCGGTCTGATGCCAAGGTTGCAGGTGAGAAGAGGGCCTGCATTATCGTGCTGCATCATGGCAATCTTTCTCCAGACTTGAAACTGCAGCAAGCTGCTGACCACGTTGGGGCCGCGCAGACGCATCTCGACGTGTGCCTATGGAGTACAGAGAGGGACAAAGGACTTTCCAGGCACAGCCTGTTGTTGGTGGGACATGCACCGTCCCCACTCCAATCTGGCTGAGACGAGGTTGCAACAGCATGTTCAATTGCACGCGATGTTGTGTTGGACGCGACTAGAGAATGGGCAATGACGATAACACTGACGATGCTGATGGCGCCAATAGCAAGCCATTTTGCAAATTGTCACTTGGCGCTTGGCGCAAGTGTCCCAATTGAGACATTCACTGAAGGAGGCACGTGAGGAGGTACATGGTACGGTGCCTATCCCGAGCCAATTCAGTTCAAGGCCCCCATCAAACGAGTCTTATCGAAGAGTCTTATCGACAAGTCCTACCAACGAAAGTCCTACCGACAAGTCCTACCGACAAGTCCCACGGCATCGTTATCCGGTCCCATTTGGATTCGCAGCGCCAGAGGCTGCTCTCAATCATGCACACACTGTCCATGAGATGTGACCGCCGGAATACTGGCCACACACAGTATTTGCGCACACAGGGAGCCTGGGCGCTATCGATACCTTATCCATGCTGCGGCCACTGTCTGGCGGGCGCAGGGCAGCAGGGCAGCAGGGCAGCTACGCCAGCCCCCCGCCCCAACACGGCAGCGCCTCGTGCCTGCCCCACCTGGGGTAGCCAGTGAACACGCCAGCTCTGGCTCGCACTCACAGCAAGCAAAGAGCGGCCAGAACAGGTCCCCAGGTTCATACACGTAGAATCATAGGTGCGCTGGTACCTCGGCAGGCTGGCAGGCAGGTAGGCGCACCTGGGAAGGTCCAGCTCAGTCCCCTGCCCGCTGCCCGCTACCCGGCGCCGTTTACCCCCTTCTGTCTGACGTGTGGGCAGTGCCCTGGGACGTCCTCCTTCTGCCTCCTTCCTCTTCCTCGTTACTCTTGCTCCGTTCCTCCACCCCAATCCGACTCCATCTCACCAGCTTCATCTTTTTTTTTGTGCCGCAACCCCACGCATCATCCATCATCACTCCAGTTTCTTCACACACACACCATGGCTGAGATTCGCCGAAAGCTCGTCATCGTCGGCGACGGTGCCTGCGGTAAAACCTGCCTGTTGATGTGAGTCTCACAGTCCCCCTACCCCAGCATACTCCTCCATGGTCGCCGTATACCACCTCATCCACGTACACTTCTCGGAGATGTCGAGACACTCCTGGGCGCCATCACAATTATGATGCTCACCGACCACCGTTTCCTTCGGCCTATTTGCTAACCTTTTCCTTCAGTGTTTTTTCCAAGGGCACATTTCCTGAGGTAAGAGCAATCATTCGCTCGCACGCAGATTTCTTCGCATCGGCCTTCGCATCCGCAGATGGCATCAGTGTTGTACTCGCTCATCGATCCATCGACGCCACGACCGAGAAAAGTGACAGCCAGAACAATATGGAAATTGAGGGGGATCCTGCTGTTTTGAAACCACATGCGTGGATGCAATGAGCCACCTCTCTCACCTCGGACCCGTATTCCTTTGTCATGTTCTGGCCTGCTTCCACTTCGTCACTTTTCTCATTTGGGCACAGAAGTTTTTTATTGTGCTGAACTAATGGGACTTGACAGGTCTACGTTCCTACCGTTTTCGAAAACTACGTCGCCGATGTCGAAGTGGACAGCAAGCATGTCGAGCTGGCCTTGTGGGATACGGCTGGTCAGGAAGACTACGACCGTCTCCGCCCTCTTTCCTACCCTGACTCTCACGTTATCCTGATTTGCTTCGCTATCGACTCACCTGATTCCCTCGATAATGTTCAAGAGAAGGTAGTGTTCCACATGATTGGATGACAGGCCGTCTTGAGTTTTTTGGGTTTCGCAGGGAATGATGAATGGCTGACAATGCCTACCCTCTTGCAGTGGATTTCTGAGGTCCTTCACTTTTGCCAAGGCCTGCCCATCATTCTGGTGGGCTGCAAGAAGGATCTGCGATACGATCAGAAGACCGTTGGGGAGTTGCAAAAAACGAGCCAGAAGCCCGTTACCCCCGAAGAGGTAAGTTCTGCAATTTCCATGGTAGCTGTATTCCGCTCGTACTGACTGGTCGTCTTTGTCAACAGGGTGAGGAAATTCGCAAGAAGATTGGTGCCTACAAATACCTCGAGTGCTCAGCCAAGACCAACGAAGGTGTACGTGAGGTATTTGAGCACGCTACCCGTGCAGCGCTCCTGTCCCGTAGCAGCCGCAAGAGCAGCCACAAAAAGTGTCTCGTGCTCTGAAATGTTCGATCGACGGGCCCGTCAACACCGAAAGCAGCAGACCTGAATATTTTTTTGTGTTTTCCATTTCTTTTTTATTTTCAGTCGGCATCATCGCCTTTGTAAATCTGCAGGTTTGCTTTGACATGTTTTATTTCCACCACTCTCTATCTACTTGCTGTGACTTGTTGCTTTCAAGTGATGGAGACGGACCAAGATGCACTCACTTTTCTTCCTCCCGTTCAGACACACTTGCTGCGTCTCCTGATGATCAGCCAGCCCTACGGAAGCTTGGAGTCTCCACTTCCCGCCTCGCCCGCCTCGCAAGACTCTGGATGGGATGGATGGACGGGAATCGGAATCGGAATCCTACTCTAAGATAATGACTGAGACGTGAAATACGTACAGTGGGACGACAGATCTTTTTGCCCACCTCGAAGAAGCGGCAAAGGGGGGGGGGGGGGGGGGGGGGGGGGGGGGGTTTCAGAGGTCAGGGGTCAATTCAATCAATTAGGCTGCCGGGCAACCACAACGCCTAGTACTTAGTATACCAGCCCTCCGCTGCAATAATTGCCTCTATACGATGGGGCATCGTGTTGATCAGGTTTTTTAAAACCTCTTCGTCAATCCTGTGCCACGCTTCCTGAGCTGCTTGTACGAGCAGGTCATGATTGGCTTGGTAGGGCATATCGCAAGTCAGGATAATGCCTATAAATTAATTCCTTTATTAATACCCATGGATTCTCTGAGATTTAAGTCTGGTAGATTAGCTAACTAAGTTATAACTTTAGAGCTTAAATTAGTTAATTTTTAGTATATATAGCTGTTAAAAAGTGTTTTTTTAAGGTATTATTTTTATAGTTTATTAAATTAAAGCAATTATTATAGGGATTTTAGACCAACTTGGTTGTTAACTACCGCAAGTAGGTTGGCGTGTTAAACCCTAGGATTTCCTTGTACAAGCTCGTACAGATAATTCCAGTCATCTTTGGATAGAATTCGCGGCCGACCGGACCTATACAGTCATCTCTTTGAGCCTCCATTTTACGGTGTATCTCATAGTGCTTAGGGGCACAGTCAGGTGAATTCAATGAATTTGTCGGAAGCTTAGTCCCTGTGACCTTAGCTCGCAGAGCCTAGACCAAAGCTACGGCGTCAGCTCTTTCCTTCGACCCATCGTACAATACTGGAAGGGGCCTACTAAAAAAAAAGAGCCTAGGGCTAGGAATAGCTTGAATGGCCCTGACCGACCCTAAAGGGCCCAATCAGGCCTAATTAGGCTGTTGTCATTATTGTTGATATTGACGATAGTTGTGTTGCCAGCACAGTGAGACAGAATTCCTAGGCCCCTATCACGTGCCCCCCCCCCCCCAACCCC
>JMQE01001687.1:0-13642 GCA_000731825.1 Hypocrella siamensis | reverse complement strand
GGGGGGGGGTGGGCGGCGAAAAGCAAGGAGCTCCAATTGCAAGGTATCGGAGACATATGCACGAAGAGTAACCCGACTGACTCTTCACACTTGAGCCAAAACCTGAACAGCAAGCCCGGACACAAGCATCTTAAGCGCCTGCAGAAGCCAGCTGGGGTCAATACCTCAAGACCTGGATGGTTGCTTCGCAGGAGATAGCCCAGGGACAATATGGAGTCGACTGGTGGGGTGTCCCGTCGAGCGTCAACGAAGCGGGCCGGGACGGCTAGGGAAACAAGGGGAGGATCCATGGCAGATCTCGTCAGACTGAATGCGAGAGCCGCGTCGATTCGCCGACGGCCAGCCCAAGCCAGGCTAGGCCAGGTCTCTCGACGGCAGCGAGCAGACCTGGGACGAGGAAAGACAGAGATAGTAGATGACCACAAGTCAGCGGCAGCGAATGACTTGGGTGTGGCCGCCGGGTAGCAAAGGAAAGGAAGGGCAGAAGGCCTGGAACGAAGCTGCTGTTCATTCTGGACGGGAGCAAATCGCCGCGTGGCGCAACTTCAAGTGGGATCTGGCGGGGTATCGAACCGACCGTAACTCTCTCGCCTTCCCAGCTGGCTGCATGGGATCCAATGGCGCGAAAAGGAGGGAGAGGGCTCCGACTGAAGCCTAGCCTCCCCTCGTCACGGCCATGCGAGCTGAATGCCTGTTCAATCTTGGACGGCGTACGCAAATTAGCATTGGGCCTGCCACCCGCCTTGTTTTTAATTCATTGTTTGCCCGCACCCCTTCCTTGTTTTTCGGACAATACAAGACAGCTTTCCTTCGTTGTTCGTTAAGGTGATGTGGATTAGATTTCTGAGCCGCAGGGCGGAAGGGGGCCTGTGACCGGTGGGAAGCGGAAGGATGAGGCGGTTTGCTCCAGGCTGCAGCCGTCCTCAGTTGACCAATGAAGAATCTCTTCTTGATACTAGTCACTAAATGCGGTGTGGTCAGATTCGAAGGAGGGGGGGGGGGGGGGGGGGAGAAGGGGCTAGGAATTCGACGAGGCTATAACAAAAAACATGCAGGCAAGCGCCCGGGCCACAAGGCGAACAAACGTTTCAAGACACTTCTGTTCCTTTTTTGGGAGTAAGGACAAAAAGGGGATGAGAAGAGGGAAGAGGCGGGATCGATGTTGCCCCAGCTCTGCACACACTAATGAAGATGATTCTTGGCTTCTCGAAATCAGGGCCAAGCAAAACAAAGGAGGAGCTCGGTGGTCGCGGTGCCTGGTGTCATGTCGATGGAGCCTTGGTTTGAACGGCAGGCGTGTGAGCATCGATGAAGCAGCGAGATGGAAGATGGTGGGAGGGTGTGGGGAGAGGTCACATTCATCCATGGTGGAATCAATCATGCCGAATGGTCTTGTCGAAATGCCGCACAGATAGCCGAATTTGGCACTCGTCTTGGGGTGAAGACTGTCGTTGGTGGTACGTGGGCGCATGCGAATCCTGTATTCCCCGGAGCCAGATGAAGGGACTTGGGGGCCAAAGCAAAGCATGTCTGTCCCCTGCTGCCCGTGAAGGACAGCGCATGCTGCATCTTGTAGGGCTGAATATCTTACTTACTCAAACGGGCAAACAGCAGACGGACCGAAGGGCGACCAACATCGGCAAGGCAAGGCAAGGCAAGGCAAGGCAGTCTTACGATGTTGCGTTGGCTTCGGGCTTGGGGGAGAGCAAGCCAAAAAAAAAAAAAAAAAAAAAAAAAAAACCGCGGCGTACGGGGATGCACTGCTGTGTTGGCTTTTTGTTTAACCCGAAAGCGTACTCTTGCTTGTTCAGAGCCCGATAAAAAAAATTCCCTTGGCGATGGGCCAAAGAAAAAAACCACGTCACACGTTACGCGGCGGGGAGGGCATGCAGATGGGGGACAGGGGAAGGGAAAGAGGAGGAGGAGAAATCGGCCAGCCAGTCAGGATCGAGACGTGTCCGTGGTGTGACTGGTGTCGGCGGCGATCTGTCAGGATGGATGGATGGGCTGGATGGATGACGGGAAGGAGGGAGGGTGTATCGATGCATGGATACATGTGGACGGAGGATGTGCATGGGGTGGTGGGTAAGACGAACAGAACAGGGCGAGGCGAGCCAAACGGGGCTCGTGTGAGATGCTGATGGTGTTGGTGCTCGGGTATTCAGACGTGACGACGTTTGCTGATGGCCTTTTCCGGCCCATGGTTGTATTTTGATTGAATTCTTCATTTTATTTTCACTTTTGGATTTGGATTTTTATCAGTCACATTGATCAAACAAAAGTAAGATTGGCTTCTGCGGCTCAGAGGATACCACTTTTGTCGGTGCGACAAAAAAGGTCTACATGAGGCGGGTTGTTTTATTGTTTCGTTTTTTATTTTATTTTACCATCTTGACACTCTGCTCTCTTTTCCCCCTCTTTCCCTTGTCATCATCATCACAATGTTATTTTGCAACTGCACACACTGAGCAATCATGGTCAGACAGACAAAGAGGTGAGACACAAAACAATAATTTCTTGACGTACGGATAGACTGCCCCCATGTTTGCTGGATGCAAACTCCACGCATGCAAGTACGCACACATGCGCATGCATGCGTGTGTGTGTGTGTGTGTGTGTGTGTGTGCACCTGGGCATGCAGACTAGGCTCCCGCGACAGTCTCTTGCAGACGCCTTCTTGTTTCTCTCTCAGCAAATAGTTGGTCCCTGTACGTATTGCTTTTGCCTCTGTTTTGGCGTCAGACGACTGAGACTGGACGGACGGACAGCTACGCCTGCAGAGCAGTGTCCTCTCGATTGGCGCCGCTGCCCCTTTTCCAGCCCTGCGTATGGTCAACGCTGGCGTGCTTACGATGCTGCTGCTGCTGCTGCTGCAGGGCCACGCTCTCCTCGCCTGGGCGCCCCCAGCCTCCGCCGCCGGGGGTGTGTATGACGATGCGGTCTCCCGCCTGCATGGCGGCGCTGTTCTTGCCTCCCAGGTTGATGACTTGCTGCTGCTGCTCTTGGTTGACATCGTCATCGTCGTCACCACCACCACCACCACCACGAACCCACAGGTTCAGGCCGCACTCGGCGTCCTGCCCGCCCTCTAGGCCGTAGGGACGGTGCACGCGGCGCTCGCTCAGGATGGACACCTGCAGAGGCATGCGGAACTCAATGTCGCGCACGACACCGTCGCCGCCCCTGTGTCGGCCGTCGCCCCCCGACCCGCGGCGCAGGGAGAAGTCGCGCAGCAGGACGGGGTAGCGGCGCTCGAAAATCTCCGAGTCGGTGATGCGCGTGTTGGTCATGTGCACGTGGACGCCCGAGGTGCCGTGCCAGGTCGGCCCGGCACCGCTCCCGCCGGCAATGGTCTCGTAGTAGCCGAAGCCCCTGACGGCCTGGGACCCCGACGGGTTGCCCCCGAAGCCAAACGTGAGGTTGTTGCAGCAGCCCTGGCTGGCGGCGCAGGCGCCCATGGCGCGCAGGATGACGTCGGTGACGCGCTGGCTTGTCAGCACGTTGCCGCCCACGACGGCCGCGCCCGCCGCCGGCGACAGGATCGACCGCGGGGGCATCCTGACCTGGATCGGCCGCAGGCAGCCCTGGTTGAGCGGGATGTCGTCGGAAATCAGGCACCGGAGGCAGTATATGATGGCGCTGTACGTGATGGCCTCGGGCGCGTTGATGTTGCCGTACACCTGCGGCCCCGTGCCGCCAAAGTCAAACTCGGCGCTCCCCCGGTCCGCGTCGATGCGGATCTCGAGCTGGATCGGTGTGCCGTCGTCCATATAGTCGACGGCACTCAGGTGGCGCTGCTGCTGCTGCTGCTGCTGCTGCTGCTGCTGCTCTGGCAGGCGGGCGTGCACCGAGCGCAGCAGCCGCCGCACGCACGCCTCGGCATTCTTCTGGATCTGCACCATGTACAGCTGCACCGTCGCTTGGCCGTACTCGCGTATCAGGCCCTCGATGAGCGAGATGCCCTTCTGGTTGGCCGACACCTGCGCCCGCAGGTCGTTGATGTTGTCCGCCAACGTCCGCGTGCCGCTGCATCCCGCGTGCCGCGCCGGCTCATCGTAGAAGAGTTCCACCACGCGCTTCTCGTCGAACCGGCCCCCCGTCACCAGCTTCTCGCTCATGATGGCCGCGCCCTCCTCGTACAGCTCCTTGGAGTGAGGCGGCATGCTGCCCGCCGTGATGCCTCCAATGTCGGCGTGGTGCGCCCGCGACGCCGCGTAGAACAGGATCTCCTGCCCGGCCTCGTCAAACGCCGGCATCACCAGAGTCACGTCCGGCAGGTGCGTGCCGCCGCACGACGGGTGGTTGGTCATGATGACGTCGCCCTTTTCCAGACGGCCCTCCCACAGCTCTGCCTGCCGCCGCACGCACGTCGACATGGACCCCAGGTGCACCGGCAGATGCGGCGCGTTGGCCACCAGCCCTCCCGTCGCGTCGAATATCGCGCACGAGAAGTCGAGCCGTTCCTTGACGTTGGTGCTGACGCTCGTCTTCTGGAGTGCCCGTCCCATCTGTTCGGCGATGGCCATGAACCGGTGACCAAAGATGCTGAGCATGATGGGGTCAACAACGGCCTCTGCGTCGCCCGTGTCGACATGTGTTTCGTGTGTTTCGTGTGTTTCGTGTGTTTCCTCTGCCCCCGCCGTCTTCTCTGCTTGGTTGCAGTCTAGTATGACGTGCGTCTCCGTCATGAGCGCGGTGGTGTTGGGAGGCACCACAATGGTTTGTGTCCCGTCGGCCAGCATGGCGGGCCCTTTGATCACATCGCCGACTTCCAACTTCTCCAGCTTGTAGACGGGCGTTGACTTCCTGCCGCCTTCGAAAAAGACCTCCTTCGTGCTGTGCTTCTTGCTGTCCGCCACGTCACGTTTCTGGAGTGTCTTGAGCTGCTGGTCCACCGTCTTCTCCTTGTGGCGCAGACTCTTGCCGATGCCGCGGACACGGACGTCGTCCACGATGATGTCTCTCTCGTCCAGGGTGAATCCGAATTCGTACCGATGATGGTTCACAAACGCCCCTCCGAACTGCCAGTCTCTGCCGCCAAAATGCTGCTGGGCCTCGGCGTCCGATGGCTTCACAATCATCAGGGCGGACTCGGTCCCGCGATATCGCATGTTAAGATACTCCTCGAAATAAATCTCGTCGTCACCGAATCCTTGGTCTCTGAGCGCGGTGCGACACTTTTCCTTCAGCTTGTCCATCTTGGTGCGCAGCTCGTCCACGACAGCCCCTTCGGCCTCCCAGACAGACGAGTCAGGTTCTTGCCGCTCGTCGACGACGTCGGCCAAGGCCATGCCGTATGCTGACAGCACCGATGAGTATCGGTGCACGAGGACTTGGCTGATGCCCAGGGACTCTGCAATGGCAACGGCGTGCTGGCCGCCCGCGCCGCCAAATGTGGCGAGACGATGCTTAGACGAATCGTGGCCTTTGGCTTCGGTGATGGAGCGAATTGGGCGTGTCATGGCTTCATTGGCGACTGTCAAAAACCCAAAGGCCACTTCGTCGACGCTCAGATTCTTGTCGGTCTCACGGTTCACCTGTTCGGCGAGCTGCTCAAGCACCGCCCTGCTTGCGTCCGGATCCAGGCCCTCGTCTTCATTCTTGCCAAAGATTTTGGGGAAGAATTCGGGCAAGAGTCGGCCGAGATGCAGGTTGGCGTCAGTGACGGTGGCAGGGCCTCCCTTTCGATAGCAAGCCGGGCCAGGATGCGCGCCGGCAGATTCTGGGCCAACCACAAAAAGTCCGTTGCGAAAAAACAGCCTGGAGCCTCCGCCAGCAGCAACAGTGTTGATGTCAAGCTGTGGTGATTGGATAGTGACGCCAGCCGTCGTCGTCTCAAACACGTGCTCGTATCGGCCTTCACCGTATCGAGAGACGTCTGTGCTCGTGCCGCCCTGGCGACCATGTCAGTCTCAGTAGGTCATGGCTCTGCGAGAACTTGAGCTGGGCGTCGATTTACCATGTCAAACCCAATCACGGGTGTTCTGGTCTCGTCGTCGTAAGACGTGATGGCGTAGCCGACAACACCACCGGCAGGGCCGGACAGAATGGCTTTCAAACCCGTGAATTTGTCAACATCGACCAAGCCACCGTCGCTTTGCATGAATTCACATCTTGCCCCCTTGGGACCAGCTTCTTCCTGGACGCTTCGCGTGCCGAGCCCACCCTCAAATCCGGCCTGGAACCCATCAATGTATCTCTTGATGGCTGGCGTCAAGTAGGCGTCTGCACAAACAGAAGTCGCTCTTGGGACCAGTTTGACCATGGGCATAAGCGCGTGGCTCAACGAAATGTGCCTGAATCCCATCTCCTGGGCGATACGGCCAACCTGGGCTTCGTGATCCGGGAACGTGTAGCCATGCATGAGACAGACAGCAATACTTCGGATACCCTTGTCAAAGACGTCTTGCAGTTTCCTGCGAATGTCGCCGTCGTCGGCCCTCTGCAGAACACGTACAGTCTCGCCAGACGTGCCCCTGACGAGCGTCTTACCAAGGGCGTCTTGCGTGCCCGCCTGAGCATCAACGTCCGTCACCTTGCGCTCGGGATCTTCGGTATAGTCCTCCAGGGTGACTCGTTCCTCAATCTCGACCACCGTCTCGTAGAGCACATCGGGCTTTTTAATGGCCAGGTCAAAGATCTTTGGTCTTGACTGATTGCCAATGACGAGGCAGTCTTTGAAGCCTTTGGTCACGACCAGAGCAATCGGCTCTCCCTTGCGCTCCAGCAATGCATTGGTCGCAACGGTGGTGCCCATGCGGATAGACTCAATGTTGGACGTGTCCAACGCCTCTCCGCGCGGGATGTCTCGCTTGAGGAAATGGCTCATGATGCGACGGATGCCCTCCAATGGGGCATCTTTGTAGTTCTCCGGATCTTCTGATAGCAGCTTGATGATAATTTCCTCGCCATCTCTCTCACCAACACAGTCCGTAAAGGTCCCGCCGCGGTCGATGGCTATGCGCACGCCGCGCTTCTTGCTGGTGTCGACGACCATGATGGAGGGAAAAGGGCTCGGCTGTCGGAGCTTTCGCCCATTGACTAGGACCTTGTGAAGAAAGCGTCCAGCTGGTGAGATTCAGAATGAGAATCTATCAGCTCAGCCGACCGATGCAGCGCGCTGGGCATGCAGTACACTCAAGCTTCTTATAGCTCAGCATCGCTGCAGCGAAGTGGTGGTAGATGGAAGGGCGTGGCGGGGCAAATGGACACAGATAGCGGCAATCTCCGGTCTCCGCCGAGTCGCCATACTAAGTCTCTCTTCTCTGCCTCTTTCCCTCTCTCTGTCCCTCTCTCTCCCTCTCTCGATCTTCCCCAGTGTCAATATGGTAACAATTTCGAATGATCGAAGGCTCAGCCGTAAACACATAAATTTTCCCCATTGGTTGGGCTTTTTTTTCTTTTTGTGTGTGTGCAGGAGCTCCAACCCTTTTTGCCGCGCATTGGTACCACCTACTTGCCACTGGCTAGCTATAGCTGGCTTGAAGTCTGGGATCAACAACTATTTTCTCAACACGGGAGCGCCATCCGAAGTCGGCCTTGGGCCCTTGTTGAAGCAAATCGAGCCCAGAGAAGTGCGGCACGATTACTCTGCGTGCCGGCTGCACGCTGTGATTTCTGCCTTGGTCTTTGAAACCAATACCCATCGACGTTGACCATGGCGAATAGGCAAGCTCGCATCCATCATTTGACATTTATGGCACGCCACGATGCAGATTGGTTCACGTCAAGACAAAAGACATTCCGCTTCTGTGATTGATGAATAAGGTATCCGAACGTTCTCAAGCTCGCGAGAAAGCTTCAAGACAAAATCAGGTACAGCCAAAAGAAATCGTGTTTCAACGCACGAAGGATGATTGGAAGAAAAAGGAAAGAAACCTCGGCAGTCAAGACTAAATCGGGTTCGTCATGCGAGGAGACGATTGTTCCCGCGGCCTCGGCTCTCGTATTTTAGTTTCTCATATTTCATTGTTTATTTTATTTGGGGGGGTTTTTTGGTTGGTGGCTTCGTGGCCCTCGGTGCTTGCGAGGTACACTATGTCCTCATGGGTCGGCGCGAAGCTACTCCGTTTCTCACCGGCTCGAAGCTGCTGTGTTTCCCGCATGGCCCTCGCTGAGTCTTGGGAGCGCTGCAATCCTGTTGTGTGCAAGTCTGGGTGAGAATCCACACTGTATCGCCAGATGCCCTCGCTGATCCACTCCATCTCTGTCATGATGAGAGACTTCGGTTTCCTAATTCTTCTGCTCTCTTCTTCTTTTTTTCCTTTTCTTCTCTTTTCGGCTTGGTTGCTCTGGAAAAGACTTGGCGCCTTGTCATGCCTTCGGCTCTCAAGGGAATCTACTACAGTGGATCTGTAGTCGCTGCTACGTACTAGAACTCCCATGTCGGTGCCTTGCCCAGTTTCACCGTACTCAGCCACACACCATGTGCGCGGCAGGCTGTGCTAGGCCCAGTGGGGTCCAGTCCGTCCAGCATTGTACGGTTTGGCTCCCGCAGTCCATCATGGCTTAGTTAGGTCCATGGCTCGGACAAACCCGCGACTCATTGCAGGGCGCAGTGTCAACGACGTGAACAGGCGGTGATGATGGCACGGCCGATCAGACGCGGTGCTATAGTTTGCATTATAACGACACTGCGCAATGCCGACGTCAGCACCTCGTCCAGCACGCCAACTTTCTCTTGTTTCAAAACGTGGCCAGCGGGGCCAAGGTGGCGCACCAGGTTGCACGTCCCACGGCAAATGACCTCATTCATGCACAACAAATTGAACAAGGTTGTTGGTTGGTGACATAGAGAGTGAGGGGGAAAACATCACGCACCCAGGATGACCAGACAACCTGACCTTGCCAAGTTTTCCGGGCATGTAGCGTATAATTCCATTCCTGTTTAATTAATTTGGGCTTGGGCAAGATGGGATGCCCTCGTAATCAGGCTTCCTGCGCTGTGCGGATGGGAAGAGCGTGCCATGTAACAATACAAAAGGACGTCCATGTCCGCCCATGTTCTCATCCTCTGAAGAGTCCAAGTGTGACAGACACATTCACCCACGCAAACACGCACACGCACACGCACACGCCAGCGCAAATTCACCCAACCCTTGTCAACCCCGTCTGAAACCTTGTCAGCATGGCCCTCGACCGCCTCGTCAGCCTCGTTCTGCGCTCTGCAGAGCTGGTCTTTGCTGCTATTGTCGCTGGCGTGACCGGCGCCCATCTCCACCGAACACACGCCAGTGCCTGGGACCTGGGCCGCTTCATCTACACCGAGGTCGTCGCCGGCATCTCGATATTCCTCGCCTTGATCTGGCTGCTTCCCTTTTCGAGCACCTTTATCCACTGGCCCGTCGACATTCTCATCAGCATCCTGTGGTGGGTTGCCTTTGGCTTGCTGGCCAACGTAAGTTGTCCCCGTCAAGCCCCTCCCCTTCCCCCTTTCCCCCCTTGCACATGCACATGCATGCAGCATTCCGTGGCTCTTGTTTTCTTGTTTTGTCCCGACGCCGAAAACGCTGACTCTTGGGCTTTTTTAAAAAATACAGCTGCTGGGCTCATCCTGCGGTGCTCTGTTCGATTGGGACAATGTCTCGCCTCGTGGAGATCAATGCGGAAAGTTCAAGGCCGACCTGGCCTTTTCCTTTCTCTCTGCCATTCTCTGGCTAGCGTCTGCTCTTGTTGGCATTTTCTGGGTTCGCAGCCATGAGCGCCGAGCTGCCGCAGCCGATGTGCCCCATCGTCGTCGTTGGTACCGCCGCAACAACCGTGTGTAAGACGTTGGTTGGGCATGGGCTTGGGCTTGGGCTTGTGCTCTGGGCCTTGGTCCTTGGAACAGCCACCGGCAAACTGGCAGAGACTCGCGCCACGTGGGAGCTAGCAATTCCCGCTAGGGCTTGAACAACTCATAAATTCATACGAACAAACGTATCAAAAATCTTGGTTGTGTAGGATGCACCTTGGTTGGGGGCTTTCCTTTTTTTTTTGGTCGGGGTGGGACAGAGACAGTAAAGAAGCTTTTTTTTCTTTTTTTAATTTTGACGGAGTATTCCCCCCCCCCCCCCCCTCCTCTTTTGCAGCACGTCAAATTGGCTTCGAGATACCCTCCAGTGCTGCTCGCTAGCTCTAATACCAATCCATCATCATCATTCACACTCAATCCAAGCTTCTCGGCCGTTGCTTCTTTGTTGCTGTATATTCTTGAGCCTTTCCATCCCGCCCTCCCCAAGCTTTTACCCCGCAGGGTGACATCGCAAGTCGGTACCTAATTAAAAAATGAGACGTCACGAGAACCGCCCGCACTCGGTAGTAACAATGGCCACCAAGGCAAAGCTCGCGCGCGGGCCATGCTGGTAGATCGGAGATCGAGATCGGACCAGACTTTGGAACCGTGCTTCCCTTGTTTTGCCTCGTCCCCTTTCTTCCAAGGCAGACGCTGTGCTTCAGATGCGGCGTCATTGTATCCACGCATGTTGTGTAATGGCCCCCCCCCCCCAATGGGGAAAGCTGGAACAGCAGGTCAGTCTCGTGTTCTGTCTGGCCCCAACATCCCCGGATGCGACACCCCGCTCCGAACTAACACAGCTGGTCAAATGGCCGCATTTCCGCTTCCCAACTGAGATTGCGTGCCCAAAATGTCGTCACCAGCCACACCGGTTGTTCACTTTCGTGGACGCCCATTGGGCGGTTGTCCTGTGCCACACCGCCACAGCCTCTTGGCGTATTGCCGGAAACTGTGACGACGCTGCTTTTGCGTCATTCTTGTCCCCGTTTGTGAACAGCCCGGCCTGCTTTTTTTTTCTTGTGTGTGTGTGAGTGAGTGAGTGTGTTCTTGCATTTCCCTCCTTCTCTTGAGATTGACAAACTCGGGCGGGCTGACGCTTTGCTCCGCGCGAGGAGGGGCTGTGGGGAAATACGTTCCGCTCCACACAAAATCTGGGTAATCTGAGCTGCCTTGCTGTCTGAACAGCCGCACAATCCATGGCGATTCTTGTTTGATGGACTGCCACGAAATCGCCTTTCCAACGTCACGGCAAGGTTTATGACGCGACCCATCAACTATTGTCCTTTGTCTCCTCCACTTTATTCGTCCTGATGATAGGTCTATCGCTCCAAGTTGGAGAGTCGCCAGCCAATGAAGCGCCAGCAGGCATGCCCGAACATGAGAACAAGGCAAGCGCGTAACAGCATTCCTCCTTTACCTGTTTGCCTGTAACACTACTCGATCCCCGATGACGAAAAGCTGCCGTGGAGCAGGGGGTCAATCCAGCCATTGCATCACTTGCTGCCGAAATGGGCCAATATCTTGATTCCGGGCAACTTGTGTCCGCCGTCTATATAAGACTCGGGTTCTGACCTTGGACGCCTCTGTCTTGACAAGCTCGCATCCTATTTCCCATTCTCATCCACACTTGCATCAAATCAACTTCCTACTTTCAACTTCCCTTCAGCCCACACATCAACCAGTCAAGACTAGCAATACTTGCCAAACCATCATGTCTTCTCTCGTCAACAAGGTCAAGGAGGCTCTGCACTCTGACAAGGACTCCTCCACCACCACCGGCACCCACACGACACACACCACCGGCTCTACTGAGCCTCGCACCGCTACCACTGGCCATACCGTCGGAGGTACTCACGATGCTGCATACGCCGGCTCAGACAACTACACGACCGGCGTTGGGGCTAACCGCGGCGCTGACGGTCCTGCTACCCGCACCGACGGCCCTCACAGCTCCAACCTGGCCAACAAGGCCGACCCTCGTGTAGACTCTGACCGTGACCACAGCCGTAATTTGGGTGCCAACCCCCAGGGCAATGCTACCACAGGCACAACGGGCTCCTCAACCTACGGCACCACTCACACGACCTCAACCACAGGCCACTCCGGCCTTGGCGGTACGACTGGGACAACTGGTTCAGGTCTTACTGGTACCGGTGTCAGTAGCACAACGGGCACGACGGGCACCGGATACGGTGACGCCGGCGTAAACCGCGGTGTCGACGGCCCTGCCACGCGCACCGATGGTCCTCACAGCTCCAACCTGGCCAACAAGGCCGACCCTCGTGTAGACTCTGACCGCGACCACAGCCGCAACTTGGGTGCCAACCCTCAGGGTAATGCTACCACTGGTACCACTGGCACTACGGGCTCCTCAGCTTTCGGCGGCACCACTCACAACACGTCGACCACGGGTCACTCGGGTCTTTCTGGTACCACTGGCACAACTGGCACCGGCTACGGTGACGCTGGCGTAAACCGCGGTGTCGACGGCCCTGCCACGCGCACCGATGGCCCTCACAGTTCCAACCTGGCCAACAAGGCCGATCCTCGTGTGGACTCTGACCGCGATCACAGCCACAACTTGGGTGCCAACCCTCAGGGTAATGCTACCACCGGTACCACTGGTACTCATACCGGCACTCACACCCACGGCACTCACACCCACGGCACTCACACCCACGGCACTCACACCCACGGCACTCACGGCACCCATGGCACCCATGGCACCCATGGCACTCTGTCCTCTTCCGGTCCCGGCCCGGCTCCCAACACTGCCGGTCCTCACAAGTCAGACATGTTGAACAAGATGGACCCCCGCGTGGACAGTGACCTCGACGGTAGCAAGACCGTTGGTGGCAACAAGACGTACGCTAACCCTTGATGGAGAGGAGTGGTAATGGTTGCTTTTCGTGGATTTGTTGCGCACGGTCCAATGAAAAGGGAAAGGCTGATGAAGGTTTCTTGATTTCTTGAATACAGTACCGCCCTGGAAAATCGGGATCCTACCGACGCTACGCAGGTTCCCCCATCTGTCATGCAGGAGGCTATTGGCAAGCCCACGAGAGCATCATGATGATACGCACGAAACGAGAGACGAGACGGCGGGACGTTTCGCATCTGGAGCGAGAGAGTTGGGCATTGACTTGATACGATATCGATGGATGGGACGCTATGTAGTGCTATGATAGTTCTAGTCATGTGCAATTGCGGATTCGATCCAGTCAAAGACCATTTCACGAGCACCATTTATTCTGTCGGTGTTAAAAAAAAATATGTCTCGCAAGAACAACGCGGTTCTTACTCCACCGCCACGTGCTCCCAGCCCCCACCACCCCATCTCTTACCCTGCGCCATGCCATCCACCAACCCATTTCATCCATCTTTCTATGCAAACCCCATCTCGCGAAGCGTCGCCAACACCATCCTCGTCAGGCGCGCACACATCATGAGCAGCGCCAGCGCCGGCAGCCCGATCTCCCAGACGCTCTGGGCCGCGCGCGTCCCCCTCGTCATTACGCACGCCTCCTCGACCTCAGTCCACCACCAACTACCCTTTGTCACCTCGGTTCCGCGCTTCAGCTACCTCGCGCTCCTGCTGCCTCGGCTCTCTGCCTTTTTCGGCGCCGCGTGCTCCAGCTTCCACTTTGAGGACGTACAGCTGCGGAATCTGGCGGTCGGGCTGCTACTGGACTTGTACAGGCCGTCGTTGCCCTTTAGGCTGGTTGTCGGGGAGGAGGCGGGGTGGGATATTGGGGATACGTTTTTGAATTGCGTCAAGGAGGTGTGTGTGTTTTTTTCCTTCTTGGGAAGACTTCTTCATATCCATGATAGGAAAGGGGAAAGGGGGGGGGGGGGGGGGGGGCTTTT
>JMQE01001686.1:0-13683 GCA_000731825.1 Hypocrella siamensis | reverse complement strand
GGGGGGGGGTGGGGGTGGTGCTGGTTCGTATGTCTTGGTCGATTTGGTGTTGGTTGGTGTGTCGGTTGGGCCTGGCTGGCGGCTCAGGGGGAGCCCAATTCAGCTGAGCTTACGAGAAAGCGGGTACCCAGGGCTCTTTCCCTTGTCCTCTCGTGTAACGCCCACCCCTGACTCTTTTGCCAAATTACCTACCTAGCTCTCGTCTCCTGGGCATCGTCAAAGGTGACGAGCCAGGGAAAAAGCTTTTGGTGGCTCAGCTCGTGACGAGTGGTGAATGCCGTGCTATTGAATAACATGTGTCAAGGCAATCGGCAGATCCGTGGATGAGGCAGGCATGTGCACGGGAGCAGCGCAGCAGCCATCCCATGAACCACGTGCGCATGGCCATTGCCATTTTGCCAAGTCGCAGCCTCTGGGCCGGATCAGCCAGGAGAAGCGTCATCCGCCGTGGCGTCTCGGCATTGACGACGACGACGACGACGTTGACGACGACGAGATCGACGAGATCGACGAGACCGACGACGACGAAGCATCGTCAGACACAGGCTCGACCGCTGTCGGTCGATGCCGCCGCTCATCCTTCCAACAAGACCCAGGTGTACATTTCAAGATCGCATGATGCGCTCCTGAATCTCTCCGTGGAGCACCGCCTCCTGCAGGTGACCCCGCCCGAGTCGACCGTTCTGCTGCTCTACGTTAATTCGCCATGTGTCGTCTTTGGAAGGAATCAGAACCCCTGGCTGGAGCTCAACCTGGCTCACCTGGCTCACCTGGCTCACCTGGCGCGGGCTGTCCATCGTCCAGACGGTGCCGATAGGAACGACGGTGCCGCCGTCAGGGTGATTCGGAGGCGTTCTGGCGGAGGCACGGTTTTTCACGATTTGGGAAATGTCAACTTCAGCGTCATCTGCCCGCCTCCAGCCTTTGACCGGGACAAGCACGCAGAAATGGTCGTCAGGGCACTCAGGTCGCTGGGACGGACGGGCGCCAGAGTAAACAGTCGACATGACATCGTCATGGACGGCGCCGTGGGAGGCACCGAGCAGGCAGGAGCCGCCGCCGCAGCCACCGCTACAACCACCACCTACAAGATTTCAGGCTCGGCCTACAAGCTGAGCCGTCTGCGCTCACTGCACCACGGCACCTGTCTGCTGCGAAGCCCCAATCTCTCAGACATGTCGCGCATGCTCCGGTCGCCGGCCGAGCCATTCGTCAAGGGCCGCGGCGTCGACAGCGTCCGCAGTCCCGTGACGAATGCACAGCTAGACACGGCCGAGTTCCAAGACGCAGTCGTGCGCGAGTTTGCCAGCATGTACGGCCCTTGCGACCTGCAGACCGAGTTTGATGACCATGTCGCGCTGCCGGACGAGAAGCTGACCGAGGGCTACGACCAGTTGCGATCGAGGGACTGGATCTACGGCCAAACACCCAGATTCACATTTTGCACTCACCCTTTCCCCGGGGATGCTCGGCCGCGGCCCGCTCTGCCATTTGGTGTACGTTGAGGCATTTCTTCCTTTTTGCTTTCTCCCCATCTTGAGAGCTGATGATGATGGTATGGGACAGCACAATGTCTTTCTGGAGGCAAGGCACGGCGTGATTGAAAAGTTTCGTATCCGCGGACGTCGGGACTTGGACGAGGATCAGCTCGTCTCGTCGTCCCTGCACGACGTGCACGACTGGCAAGCCCGCCTCAAACAGGCAGGACTGGCCAACCAGGATGCCGATGAGGTCGGGGCGTGGATGAACCGCGTTCTTGGAACAGACTTTACCCGGATCCCGTCACCTGCCACCATTTAGAAGGAGCCAACATGACGACGACGGCTCTTTGGCCACGGAAATGTCAGAAATAGAGCCATCATGTGTCTGACTGACTAAGTGGATCACGTTGTGGCTGCTTGCTTGTTTTTAGGGAAAAGGAGCACCGGGGGGATTACAGGCCCGCAGGAATAAACAACTTGATCACGAAGCCTGCCTGTGAAAAAATGAAAATAAAAAAAAAGGTGTCATGGATCGATTTTCCGAGTCCCATACCTGTATGTTGCTAGTCCAGGCTTGTACTGAAGTCGATTTGAAGAGGATTCTTTCTTTCAGTCTACCTAGATGCGGACAGGCAGGCCGCTGTGCCTCACGGCTTTTGCCGAGATATGTGTTGGTGTATTGCATTTCATCTTGTGGATGGGGTCAGAAGTGTAAAAACAACACCAAAACATACTTCGACCTGATAAGTCCGGGGCGAAGTAGTCATGACGTGTGTGAGTGCTCATAAATCCATTGAGTGGTGTGGTTGACGGTGTCTTTGAGACCAGAACAAACGTGGCTTGGTGAGATGTACGGGAGGGGCTTTTCTTTATTCCTGTCCATGTTTTCATACACCAACTTGACCACCTTTTTTTCTCCTTCTGTACTCATGACATCACTTTCATGGCTAGTTGGTGTTGAAATGAGAAAAAAAAAAGAGCTTGTTTCAAACACCGCATTGCGATGGCAGACTCAAGGGTATGAAATGGCATATGCTTCTTTTGGAAAAAACGAGCAGAAGAAAAGACGGCACCTGGGCACGTCAAGATTCGTTTTCCTGTGCTTACCCCCCACCCCCCTTCCCAAGAAAAAGCTCACAATTCGCCAACGACCGTCGCCCGGCCGCGCTCAAACTCGTCGAGCCAATGCTTGACAATGTCCACCTCGCTGTCCTGGATCTGGGAAATGTAGGCGGGCGGCAAACCGGGCTCTGCGGGCCGCGCGTCGTCGTCGCTGAGCCCGTTCTGGTCCCAGTGATGCACGCCCCAGTCAATCAGCTCAAAGGGCTCGTCGGGCGTCGAGGGCCGCGAGGACGGCAGGTGGGCGTGCGTACCGGCGCTCCGCCACGGGTCCTGCTTGCCGTCGACAAAGGCCAGGCGCGGATAGCTGAAGTCGTGACCGCCATGGCGGTTGATGATGTCCACGTCCGGGCGGGCGGTGATGTTGAAGACGGTACGGCACTGCCACGAGGTGTATTCTGACGTGAGAGCGCGGGAGACGAGGGACTGGCGGTCGGGGGGCGTGGCGTTGCCGCTGAGAAAATAGCCCCACCTACGATGCAGTCAGTCTCTCTCTCTCTCTCTCTTTTTTGTCACACACACACACACACACACACTCTCTCTCTCTCTCTCTCCTCGCTTTCATAAGGAGCAAAGCCCCAAGAGATGGCCACAAGAGGTGGTAAGGGGGGAGGGGAGGGGGAGGGTCTGGGGGACGTACTCGGTACATGTCTGGTACAGCCAGCTCTTTTGCCAATCATCACCGTCCTCGACGGGCTGTAGTCGATCCGACAGACATTCGCGCAGGTTCTTCTTGCCCTTGCATGATCTGCCGGCCCTGGCTCGCTCGACCTTGTTCCGGACGTAGCCAATGTAGTTGAGCATCTGCGCAGTGTGGGCCGCCAGCGGCGATAACGACGACGACGACGACGACGACAACGAAGCCGGCTCGTCAGAGGGAGTGGACGAGGCGCGGACGAGGCGGTCGACGCGAGACCGCAAGTGAGCCGTGCTGGAAAACAGCATGACCGGGGAGGAAATA
This sequence comes from Hypocrella siamensis, assembly GCA_000731825.1. NCBI lineage: Eukaryota > Fungi > Ascomycota > Sordariomycetes > Hypocreales > Clavicipitaceae > Hypocrella > Hypocrella siamensis. The sequence continues at coordinate 10,122 of JMQE01001686.1, read as the reverse complement.
ACGGCGCAAAAGGTGCCAAAGTGGGTGCTATCCTCGGCCGGATCCCAGTTGGTCGCCTGGATAGCGCCGAGGTCCTCGGCCAAGAAAGCAGCGAACTCGTCGTTCCAGAGGTCCTGCAGGCCGAACAGCGCCTTGACGTCGGCGGCGGCGGCGGAGGACGACGAGTCGAGGAGCTGCGAGTCTATGATGCTCGTCAGCCGCTGGATCGTCGGCGAGCAGTCCCCCGGGGCGTAGTCCCGGACCGCCTCGAGGTACTGCCAAAAGTGGTCGATGGCGACGGTGACGCCCGACGAGGAGATGGCGCCCCAGAAGACGTCGGGGTACAGCTTGCGCGCAAGGGCCACGAAGCCGCCGGCGTAGGAGCCGCCGTAGAGTATGTGCGGCGTGGCGGGCGCGGCGAGATCGAGGCTGACGCGGGCGTTGCGGTTGGCGGCCAGGCCCGGATTCGTCGGGCCCAGGTCGAGCCGCAGGTTGGAAGAGAAGTAGGCCGTGTCGGCCAGGGCCTGGTCCGTCGTCAGGAAGCGGTACCTGCTCCTCGCAGCGTCGGCCCTGTCCTTGTCCTTGTCCTTGTCCTTGTCATCGGTAGTAGCCGGCGGCCAGCTGGTCCCGTAGTACCGGTGCTCCAGCACGATGCCGACGCCGCCCGTCGCCCTGGCCAGCTTGGCCAGGATGCCGTGCCGGAGAAAGGGCAGCCTCTCGTCGCTGGGCGCCTCGCCCGAGTGCAGGATGATGACGGGCCCGCCATCCCGGTAGGCGCTGCTGTCGACCCAGTAGCGGAGCTGGAAGGTGTCGTTGGAGTGAGGCTCGTACTTGGTCTCGTTGTGGAAGTGGTCGACCGGCACCGACATGTTGTACGCCTTGATGTGCGAGTCGGACTCGTCGTTTGCTCGCCTGGACAGCAGCCGTGAAGAGAGGCCGCCGCCGCTGCCGCCGCCGATTCCAGGCCTGAGCGCCACGACGGCCTGCGAGACGGCGAGCACCAGGGCCACGACGCTGCTGATGTCTTCTGCACGCATGATTCTCGGTGACGGTGAATTCGTGGTGTGCCGAGGGGTGTCTGGGAAATACAGACGACGTCGAGCTCGAGGACCGGGAGACACAAGAGGGAGGGTTTAAGTACAGGTAAAGCACCATGGGTCGAGTAGGAAGAGCAAAAGGACGTCGAGAAAGCTCTGTACGGACAGCTCCGTAGCGTCTGACGTGCTGGTGACGAGGCTCCAAATGCATGCTGGAAAGGATTGCTCACCCCCCGGCCATCATCACCGTGGCATCGGGTTGGGTGACATGCGACGACATGCGATGACAATGCGGTGCAACCGGGGCCAGCGGCCCGCGTACCTTTGCACTTTGCTCTTACGCACCTCTGTACGGAGCTATACCAGTTGTTTGGTTTAATGAGTGGGGGGGGGCCCGCGTTGGAGGGGCTGGGACGTTGCTTCGTTCAAAGCAACCATGCCGACGGAACAAAAGGTGGAAGTGATCGGCATCTCCGTGCTACTCAGGCCCGGCTGCCCAGCTACCCGCGTGCGTCTTCATATGTCGCTGTCCAAAATAAGACAGTCATTGTGATGATTGTTGCGGGTGATCTGTACGAAATTACAGGTGTAGTCATTGTAGTCATGGCTACAATACCTTGGGTAGCTGCTGAGTAGGTAGGTACTAGGCACCTAACCTTCCTAGGCAGGTACGTAGTAGGTATGCAGGCGTCTACTACCTAGTAGGTACCTAGGCAGGACGGTAGCTACCTAGTAGTTGGTACCTGTTGTGCTCTGCGATTTGCTCTACGTCCCAAGTCTTCAATTCGTCGTCTCGCGTCCGGCATCGGCCAGCAAAAACTCCTTCAACACAAGTCTCATGTCGCCGTCCATGTCCGTCGCGTCCACCTCGGCCGCCCGCACGCCGGCAGACGCATCCGGACGGCTCATAATCTTTTCAATGGCATCCTTGGTGTCGTACGGAATCTGCGCGCCAAACACAATCGGCTCCGACAGCGCCCTCGCGTCGTTGCGGGACAGCTGCGCATCCTCGTCCTCCAGCGTCAACGACGTCGTCGATCCGGGCTCCAGCCTCCCAAGATCAAACACGGTTCCGTTCTCGACCCTCTCGAAGCCCTGTCGCGGCTCGGCGGGCTCAGGCCCTCGACCCGGAAACTGGCGCCTCGGCTCGTACGCCAGCAGCCGGACCTTCCAGTGCCTCGCCTTGGCTGATTGTCCGCCCTTGGCCGTCTTGATTTGCAGCGTTCCCGTGGATTGCGTGTAAGAAATGTCCGTCTTGAGCCAGCGGACCGGCCTGTTGCGAGGTTCTTTGCCGGCCTCATCACCCTCAGCCTGCTCGTCGTCGTCGTCCTCCTCCTCTTCCAACAGCTCAAAATGGCCGTCGGCCCCAACCACAACGACGAGCTCGAATCCGTCTGGATTGTCGGCGCCGTGGCCCGGCTCCGTCTCGGCATCGAGCGGCACAATGGCTCCCTGCCTCAGCAAGACGGGGCTCTTGTCCAGCGTGCGGTTCAGCCACAGGAAACGATCACCATCATAGACGACGCCGGTGAAAAAGTCGACGTACCGGCCCGGCGGTAGCCAGGCCTTGACCTTGGCCGTCTTGGTTGCCTGGTTCTGTCGCGAGGTGATGGGCGCCACCATCATCTCCGTGCCAAAGTAGTACTGGTTGCGCACGGCATAGGCCTCGTCTCGGTCCGGATGCCCCCAGTACATGGGCTGCACCAGCGGCTCATCCTGTCCGGCCGCGCGGGCGTTCATCGTGTGCAGGTAGGGAATTAGACGGTGCCGCAGGCGCATGAAGTCGGTGACGACGCGGCGCGGCTCGTCGGCCAGCTTCCAGGGCTCCTTGCAGACCCAGTGGTTCTTGGTGGAATGCAACCTCATGACGGGGGACAGGACGCCGAGCTGCACCCACCGGCAGGTCAGGTCGTCGTCGCGGTAGCCAAACATGTGGCCGCCAATGTCGTGGCTCCACCATCCGTAGCCAATGTTGCTCGCCGTCGCCGTGAACTCGGGCTGGAAATGCAGCGAGTCCCACGTGGTGATGGTGTCGCCAGAGAATCCCACCGGATACCGGTGGCTCCCGGGACCGCCGTATCGCGAAAAGATCATGGGCCGACTGCCACCCCCTTCGCTCGGCTTCCGCTCAGACTGAAGTGCCTTGTTGTGCAGGAAGTGAAAGTGGTTGAGCACCCACAGAGGATCCACGTTGGGCAGCCGAGAGTCTGTGCCCTGCTGCCAGTCGATCCACCAAAAGTCGGCGCCGTCGTCGTCGAGGTGCTTGAGGAGAATGCCGAAATAGGCCTCGAGGAACTTGAGGTCCGTGCAATCAAAGGCTATCGTTTCCTTGTCCGACGTGTCAAAGTCCAGGGCCCTAGCCACGGCCGGGTACAAGTCCTCGTAGTTGGCGACGCCCTCGGCCGGGTGCTCGTTCAGCGACGTCTTGAGCTTGCGCCGCCGCAGCTGGCCGAGAAAGGCCTTGGGGTCTGGAAACAAGTCTCGGTTCCAGGTGTATCCGGTCCAGCCCGTGGCGCCCGCGGCCTTGACGCGGGCGTCTCGAACCAGGTGCCAGTCCATGTCAATTACGCCGACCGACAGCGGAATTCGCATGGCCTCGAACTTGTCGACAAGCTCGAGGTAGGAATCCGCCGTGTACTCGTAATACCGGCTCCACCAGTTTCCCAACGCCCACCGTGGCAGAAGCGGCTGCGATCCCGAGATCTTGTACAAGGCCTTGACAGCTTCGCGGTAGTCGTGTCCGTAGCAAAACAGGTAGCCGTCCACGCGGTCCTTGCCAGGCTTCCGGGAGGCAATGAAGCCATCGTCAGAGAAGAGCATGGAACGCGAGTCGTCGATGCTCGCGAATCCATCCCGCGACGTCACGCCCGGTTCCAGGTCGATGCGCCCGTCGACACCGTCGAGCGTACGGCACGTCCCTCCCAGCGTCTGAGAGGGCTGTCCAAATCGCCAGGTCTGGTCTGTGTAGCCAAGCACGACGGCCATGAAGCCCGAGGCGGTGAATTCCTGCTTGTCGTACGTCATGCGAAAGCGAGACGTGACGATTTCCAAAGACGCGTCTCTGTCCTTGACCCGAAACTCTGGCACGTCTTGCTGGCCTCTCTGCGTAGCAAACGCCGAGGGTCGGTCCTCGAATTGGCCATCTGGCGCCCACTCGTACCTGAGCAGACCGTCGGCGAGGACGGTGAAGCGGTACTTCTGGCCGTCCTTGCCGCCGACAATGGCTGATGGCACGGATCGGCCAGGTGGATGAGAGCGGACCTGGGTCAGATTCATGATGTTTGCGTGGGATGGGTCTGGAGAGCCAAGGGCCGAGTTTAGACTCTTGCGAGTTGTAAAATGCAAAATGTAGAAGCAGTGGCAGCAATGGCAGCAATGGCAGCCGCAAAAAGGAACAAACTAAAATAAAGAAGGCCAAGCTCTGGACATTGACATTCTGGCCGACCTGGTCCTTGCCAAGCACAGCCCCAAAGCCGTCGCGACGACTTCTTGGCAGGTGGAATGCGGGCAGAGAGATCCACGGCGTCATGTCGATGCTCCAAAAAGGTACCCGTTTAGCAATTCCCCCCCACACACACATACATACAGTCGTACATGTACGAGCATAATCGCATACGTAGGTAGGTATGTACGTACATCTTGAAGTACAGTATACCCTGCGACGTCCTTCTCTGGAGTTGGCTCTTGGCTCGTGTACATGTACTTTATCTTTTTTTTTTTCCGAGAAATTATCCCATCATCTCCTCGCCCTCACCACCAACCTGCATACATGCTCCACATCCATGTGTCGCGGCTGGCCACTGGGCTGCACGGACAGACCCAGCTTATCAAAGCTTCACATTTGACGTGGTGATAGACAGCCGCATAGGCAGAGCGTTCAATGGGACAAGTGTCAGAAAACTGTTCGATGCTGCTACAAAAATGATATCATACCGTTCTCAGGCGGCGTACAAAGTCACGTCACTTGCACCGAACGACGCACTCCTGCCTGCAAGATCAAAAGCTGCTATTCTCTATCAATGTCATGTATTTGATGATCAAGACGTCGGACGTCATAGGTGGGAGCAATCCCTGAGATTCAAGGCAAAGCCGTGATTCCTAAAGCATCTTGATTTGCCTCCGGGCCGCCTGTCTCGGCATTGTTTGCCCCCGAGATTTCTGCCTCCGAGCCGCCTGCCTCCGAGCCGTTTGCCTCCTAGCCAGCTCTTTGCAGCCAGAACGTCCCCATCATCGCACTGGTCAAAAAGGCGATGAATCCCCCAAGCGCGGCTTTGAAAGGCGGCACGTCGTCGTCGGTGACCCGTTCCTCAGGTTCCCCAACAAAGAGCCAGGGGAAAAAAGCAATCGGCCACCACAAGAGCCATACAAGTGCTGAGTATGCCAGACTTCTCAAGCCAAGCTGAAACAGCAATTTTGGCGACGTGGACAAGAGACTCTTCATCTTTTCACCTGGCTTCAGCGGCAATATCATGAACCAGCGGCCCAACTTTCCCTCTGGCTCCTCGCCAGAGCCGGGAGGCCGAATCACCTTGCAGCGAAGAGCCAAAGCCGCCAAGATCCACGTCAGGAAACAGCAAATGAAGCTCTCGGAAACAACCGTGACCATCACATCAATGGCAAGAGCCAGCGATTTCTCGGGGTCAAACTCCGGGCGATCGACGTATATCGCTACAACACACATCGTCAGGCCATATTGCTCAGGCGTTGTAGCAAGAATTATCGTATCTTACCCTTTGCTAGGGCCCAATTCAGGAATACAAATAACAGTCCAATCGATATCGAAGCAAGAATGACGAAGACGAAGTGGGAGAAGTGAAACCCATCGGTCGGTTGCGAAAGCCGCCTTTCTCTTCTTGGAGCCTTCTCGACCTGTGCTTTCTTGGCCTGTGCTTCATTTCGTGGCATGGTGACTGTATAGGGCACTGGCGGTGGCCTGGCACTTCTGGAAAAGAGTTGGCCCATTGCGTCCGATAGACAAGGAACGGAAACGAATGGGAGTCAATTTATGGGACTCAACCAGTGAGGCTGGATTCTCACCCCAGGCTGCTTTCCTGGGGAAGGGGAATTTGGCGCAGAAGAATGCTCTTAGCAGAAAAGAAGACACTGAAGAAAGAAGAGAAAAATCGGCAAAACAACAAATCAGAAATGAGTGAATATTGCCAGATGACGACGGGATGAATGCAAAGACGGTGGGAGCAAACCCCGAGATAAACAATTCCATGTCTGCTTCGCGTCAAGGCAATAGCTAAGCGTCTGCTCCTTACCCTTATCATGGCAAGCGAGTCGTGGCATTGATGCTCGTGCCGAGCCACTCTCCTGCCAAACGCCTAACACGTGTGCAGGAGCAAGCAATCAAAATTGGGCAGAGGAAGGAGGGAAGCAGGACACGACCAGGTGAATTGGCAGGTGGCGGCTGGCCGGTGCAGAGGCAACCACCGAGGCTGTCAAGGAAAGCCGAGCCCAATAATTTTTTTTTGTCTGCAGCTGAAGCAGCTGGGGCAGCATGGACTTGCCTGTCCTCGGTTTGATCATGACACACAAAACAGACCACCGCAGTCGGGACTGCTGAGGAACGGAGTCGACGCCAAGCGAAATGCTGATGCGTGTTACCTTGGCTTCGTCAACTCCTCCCGATCCGAGGCAGGGCAGCCCAGCCCAGGAGCCCGTCTGACAGTTCGAGACGCAGCATCAACGCAACAACCGCCCCAACGAGCCGATTGACCAAGCCAGACGTCGACGTTTCAGGCCAACGTCGTGTATTCCTCACCTGAAATGGCACCCGCTTGCCTCGCCACTGTTGAGATCCATTTGTCGACGCCAAACATCAGCTTTACTCAGTCGACCAGCTACACGTGTCCCCCTTGGGGAAGCGTTGATCTTCTCCGGTTCCCTCGTATTCCTGTCCCACGGCAGTTTCACTTTCAGCCGACGACTGGTGGGTGTATTTGGTTGCCATGATGCAGGTCGGACAGCATCTGATGGTTTTGTTACTGCGACATTCTTGCTGGACAGACATGTATTGTAGAACCTGTAATATCAAGGCCCTTCGCGCCCTAGAATGTAAACAAAAAAAGCCCCGGCAAGCTTGCATCCCTCCACTGTCTGTCCAGCATCTCTCATTTTGTTACACCGACAGTTCCCTCTTCATGCTCTGTCTATTCCTCGGCATTGGCATCGTCAATGCCCTTGTCCTTGGTGGCTCCGGATGCAGCTTCCATAGCAAAGCTGTCGGTCCTCGCACAGGCTCCTTGGGCGAAGTCGACGGCGGCCAGGTCCGATTCGGTAACATCACACCGACGACCTTTCATCTTGAAAATGGCAAGCTTTCAGACAAGAGCGGCAAGGGTTGTTGGTGGACTCGTGAGTCTTGATTCCTCGACAGTGGTGGCAATTTGGGACGAGAGAAAAAGCCCTTTTCCGGGCGTTTGCTCTGAAAGTCATGGCTCATCGTATATCTCACTGCAGCGCCCACTCACGTTCTGCAATGCGATGCAAATCAGGCCCCGTCACCCGGCTTTGAGATTGACTGCCAAGGCCGAATGTCCTTCGACGGCCATACCACCTTCTATCAATGCACCAGCGGAGACTACCAGCAATGGAACATCTACCTGGATGCCAATCAAGGCGAAGACTGCGGCGAAGTCGCCCTCGTTGCAGATGGCTGCCGTGCCGAATGTTTGCCTCCATTGCCTCCTGCACCAGAGGCATGCCCAGCAGATCTCAATGGCGGCTACGAGTTCCCCCACCTCATCGTCCCTATAGATCAGTCCAATCCTGACAAGTCGGGTGGCACGTCGTACTTTGGTCAGGTCACTTCCAGCATTTCCACCATCTTCAACTTTGATATTCCCGCTAGTGATGACGCAAAGATATGCTCGCTCGTATTTCTGTTCCCCCGCCAGTCTCAGCTCAGCACTTCATCATTTTACATGGCTGGTGACGGCAAGATTGACTTTGCGCTGCTCCAAGGGCCGGCCAGCAACGGCACCACCTGGAACAGTCGGCCTCACAAGAAGACAGACTATGGCGTGACGATTGTCTCGCCGGGGCACGGCTATGTCATTGCCACTTTCCCTTGTCCATATGGAAGCACTGTCGCTTTCCTAATTGGAAGTAGTAATAATACCAGTCTGAAATTCTTCCAGGATTACAATCCTGCGCCTATTGGTTTATACATCAGAACGTGCTGAGCCTGACGATCATACACGATTATATCAAAAGATCGAAAGGACGGGAGTTGAGCAGTAAGGGACTGGGAGGGGCAGCAGTCCATCTCAATAGGATCTGAGGGATTCAGGATCAAGTGCATGACGCAAATTGTGCGTCAGGAGTAATTTTGGTAACTTCATCCAGTATGAAGTCACTGACGAAGAACACATTCAAACCCAATGTTCCCCATGCAACTGAAAATAGCAAACCGCAATAAATGCTCATTACGGCGTGCTGTCCATCTTGGAGAATGAGACTGAATCCTCGCAAGATCAAAGCGAAGGAGGGGAGCGGTTCGATCAGGTTTGCCGTTTTTAGAGTTCTTCCACGGTATCCCATTATTCCGGCGCTGACTGTCAAGAGCCCCTCTCTCATTCGTCATAGACGCGTCTATTTGGGCGCAAAAGTACGATGCTTGCTAGTGTATGCCAAGCAGCGGGCCCGTGAAGATAACGAGAGTAGTCTCCGTCATCATCTTTGCCCAAAGCAGAAAGGTTTTGCATATGCTTTGCTCGGTCGCCTTGAGAAAGGCGCACATGGTGTCATTTACAGCATCCCAACCCACCTTTCAATAGAATGGTCGTCTCAAAGAAACTCAATGCTGGCCGTTTAGACTTTGCACTTTGCTTTTTTTTTTTTCTTGCGGTCTCGTCGAATCGGTAAAAGCTAGAGATCAATACATAATGTGGCTCTTCGCCCGCATGTCCAATGTTGCGTCTTCGAAGCGAGCGACGATATCTTGCTTTGGAAAAACGTGTCGTCCCGAAGAGTGCTTTGCAACCGTTTCAACCGAATCCACATACCACACAGAGGACGAGACGAATTTCTTTCTTTCTGTTTCTTGGTCTCTTCACGATGACACGCTCGTCATCCATCCGTGACCGCTGCAGAAATAGGGCTCGGAAGTCAGTCCTCGGAGGGCGCTCATTTGCCGTCCCGTACTCGAGGACGAACCCGTTGGAGCCTCCGCAGCGCGTCTGCTCGGTCCGCGCCTCCGCATCACACATGTTATCCGGGACGAGTTTCTCTCCCTGCTCGTCCAACGACTCGATGGCCTCGACCGTCGTGGCGGAGGGCGATCCGGAAGCCCTCGATCCCAAAGAAGCGGAAGACGTCACTGCCGAGGACACGTACGAGGCCCAGCAGGTGTCTCAGTTCCCAGCCTATCTTGCGCCCTACATCATTGAAAGCGAGAGGGACGAGGATCAACCCCTGGCCGTCTTGGTCAACAACCCACGACCCGAAGACGCTTTCCGGCTCCCTGACGCCGCCATCCCCAGGAGCAGCAGGTTCGTGGAGCTGGAAACACACGTAGGCGTCTCTGTTAAGAAAAAACGCAGCTTCTGGTCCACCCTCCGACTTTGCAGGCATCCGGGCAGCGGCGAGGTGCAGGCGATACAGTCAGACGTGGCCAGGAACGTTCCTGTTGTAACAAGATCATCCGCTGAGAGGCCCGTCACCACGGCCGAAAACGACAAATCGGAGAGCGCTGCGGTTGCGGTTGCGGTTGCGGACCGTACGGCCAATGAGAAGCCCGAGGAGCAGGAAGTAGACATGGAGAGGGAGACGAGCGTCGCGCGACCAGACAATGAGCACACGCTTACGGTCAAAATCACGGACAATGCGCGGTTTGAGGATGAGTTCTGGGCCAAGTTTCCTGTGATGCTTGTCTGATGTTTTGTTTTGCTTTCGTGACATGCCAGTCATTTGTTAGCTCAGCCGCCATGGGCTCGTGCGTCTGTTTCTTTCTTTTCTGTCTTCCCAGTTATTGATTAGAACTTCTCTCTGTTTCTTTATTTTTTTTTATAGTTTTTGGCTTCATTAAGAAAGAAATGACAGAGCAGTTTCTTGACTCTGTTGCAGCCCTTGGGCGCGGGGAGGGGGGAGCGGGGGGGAG
>JMQE01001685.1:0-13768 GCA_000731825.1 Hypocrella siamensis | reverse complement strand
CCCTACCCCCCTACCCCCCTACCCCCCCCATGTTGGGAAATGAAACCAGCGTTTGGAATCAATTCTTTGCTAATGAAACTGCCAAGGGCTGGGACTGGGGCCCAACATTGTTGACGTGCGGTCCGTGGAGGCCCGTATATCTAGAGATATCTGCGTCGCGTCTGATAGACTTGCACGCCGACGTCGAGGTGATGAGAAACCTCAAGGCGGCTTGGGTGGCGGCAAAGGTCAAAATCGAGGGCGAGGCGTCCAGTGTGCGCTTCAACATCTGGCTAGTCGACAATAGGATTGCTTCCGAGACGGCGCCAGTCATCGATGGCCGAGCCAGCGTCACGTTTCGCGTGCAGAATCCGCATCTTTGGTACCCAGCACGCTACGGGAAGCAGTCCATGTATATCGTTCAAGCCATTCTTCGAAGAGGGGAAGATGTGGTCGATTCCGACGTGAAGAAAATTGGTCTTCGCAGGGTCGAGGTAATCCAGCGGCCGCTTCAGGACCAGCCAGGAACGTCTTTTTTCTTCCAAGTGAACAACATACCCATTTTCTGCGGGGGCAGCAACTGGATCCCTGCCGACAATTTCATCCCCCGTCTTTCGAGAGACAAGTACCATGACTGGGTCAGGATGGTGGTCGAAGGGAACCAGATTATGCTGCGTGTCTGGGGCGGCGGAATCTACGAGCAATCGTCACTGTACGATGCTTGCGACGAGTTCGGCGTCCTGGTGTGGCAAGACTTCATGTTCGCCTGCGGGAACTATCCGGCAGACTCAAACTTCTTAGGATCCGTGGAGCGCGAGGCCAGACAAAACGTCGAGAGGCTCCGCCACCATCCCTGCATCGTCATTTGGGCCGGCAACAACGAGGACTACGCGTATGCTGAGACGGAGAAGCTCGAGTACGACGGCCTTGATCATGACCCAGATCATTGGCTCAAGACAAATTTCCCCGCTCGGTACATCTACGAGAAACTCCTGCCCGAAGTGTGCAAGGAGCTGATCCCGGACACATACTACCACCCTGGGAGTCCCTGGGGAGGCAAAACAACACAAGACGCCACGGTTGGCGACATCCATCAGTGGAACGTCTGGCACGGCTCGCAAGAAAAGTACCAAGACTACGACGCGCTCGTCGGGCGCTTTGTTTCCGAGTTTGGAATGGAGTCGTTTCCATCTATGGAGACGATCGACGCGTACCTCCCCCAGGGCAAGGATGACAAGGACAGATTCGCTGCATCTTCCACCGTCGACTTCCACAACAAAGCCGCCGGTCATGAGCGTCGCCTGGCCCTCTACTTGGCGGAGAACATCCGCTTTGCTTCAGATCCTCTGGATTACTACGTCTACTGCACGCAGCTCGTACAGGCCGAGAGCCTTGCCTCGGCTTTCCGGTCGTGGAAACGAGAATGGAAGGGCCCCGGTCGAGAATACTGCGCCGGAGCGCTGGCCTGGCAGATGAACGACTGTTGGCCGGTGACGTCGTGGGCTATGTGTGATTATCATCTGCGGCCCAAGCTTGCGTATTACGCGGTCAAGAGAGAGATGGCAACCGTGTCAATAGGGATTAAGAGACGAGAGCACACCCGAGCCAAGGGCAAGCACACGCGCGTCGACGTCGAGACGCGGTTCAAGATGGACATTTGGGCGTGCAACCTCGGCTTGGATCCGTTGACGGCCAACTGTCTGGTCAAGGCATGGGACGTGGAGAGTGGCGACGAGACGTTTTCAAATGTCGTCTCTGCCGATTGCGTCCTGCGTGCAAATTGTTCGACGGAAATCGTGTCCATGGAAGTTCCTGTCGCGCGGCCACACCATGGTCTGGAGCATCGTACCGTCGTGGCAGCGTATTTGCGTGATGCCGATAGGCAGCAGTTGGCTCGCTGCGTCAACTGGCCCGAGCCTCTCAAGTACTTGCATCTCCAGCAGCCGGAGCAGTTGAGAGCCGAGCTGTCGTCGGACTGCATGTCCGTCGAAGTCAGCGCGGAAGTGCCTGTCAAGGGAGTTGCCGTCGAGTGCCAGGACGAGCATGTGAGGTTTGATGACAATCTAGTGGACCTTGTGCCTGGCGAGGTGGTGACGATTGGGGTGTGGGGAGCGACGAGGACAGCGCGATTAGCGACGACATATCTGAATAAACACGTCTGATTGGTGGCTGAGTTCCATCACCCACCCACCCACCCCTTAGTTCCCTGACCTGTGCCTGCCTATTTCTAAGCGGTCGTCGCACCACGCAACGCACTACCGGATCAGAGGTGGCTTGCGCCCAATGGTGTGAGATGATTCGTCACCTGCTTTCACAAGGGGGGGGAAGGATAGATTGCGTGCTGATTAATTGCTTTCCGTCCGAGGGAAAGCTGAAGACACAAACGAACGAGTTGCCGTGACTTTTGCATCCCCGATTACCAATCACCAATCACGCAAAGCAGCAGTCTGCTGGTGATAGGTAATATTTGGGAAATAAAACATGGCCGTTTGGCTGCCTCGCCGTATTCCGCCTCCCATCATCCCACCTTGAACATTTCGGCACACAACCCTCAAGACCCTCACGACACCAAGCTCCCATCATGACGACTTCCCGCCCCATCCGCACCGCCATCATCGGCCTCTCCCCCTCGTCAGTCACATCTTGGGCCTCAGCCGCGCACCTACCCAACTTCATCAACGACCAAGGCAAGTCCAAGTTCCAAATCGTCGCCCTCTGCAACAGCAGCGTCGCCTCGGCCCAAGCCGCCATCGACGTCTACGGCCTCGACCCTTCGTCCACCAAGGCCTACGGCTCGCCCGAGGACCTAGCCGCCGACGCCGACGTCGAGTTCGTCATCTGCAGCACCCGCGTAGACAACCACTTCAAGACGGTGCTGCCGAGCCTCCAGGCCGGCAAGGACGTCTACATTGAGTGGCCGATTGCTTCCACTGCCGAAGAGATCAAGACGCTCGTGGACGAGTCGGTCCGGAGCGGTGCCCAGGTGCTCATTGGCCTGCAGGGCAGATGGGCCGCGCCGGTGGTCAAGTTGCGCGAGACGGTTGGTCGCGTGGGCCGCGTGCTTAGCGTCGACGTTCGTGCCTTTGGGGGCACGGTCGATCGCGAGACGTTGACCGTGGGGTTGAAGTATCTCGCTCAGAGGCGCGTGGGGGGCAACCCCATCACGATTGGTGTTGGACATTGTAAGTTTCAAAGACTTGTAAGAAAGAAAAAAAGACGGCGGTTCGCTCATCATGTGCTGCAGTGTCCGACTTTGTTCAGTCCGTCGTCGGTAAAGTCGTTCCCGAGACGATCCAGTCTCGTCTGCAACTGCAGAGGCCGGATGTCAAGCTTCACGATCCCCAAGGCTCGATTGTGGACACGATTGTGTCGGACGTTCCTGATCTTTTGCACTTTCATGGTCAGTACCGCTTTTTGTACTTGCTTTATTTTTATTTCTCCTTTACACTGCTAGTAGCCCATACAATCTCATTCGCGGCTAGACTGCTAGTAGCCCATACCATCCCATTCACATCTACATTGCCAGTAGCCCAAACAATCCCATTCACATTTACACTGCCAGTAGCCCATACAATCCCATTCACATCTATACTGTCGCTTCCAAACTTCTTCTCGAAGGAATCTGCTGACATGGTCCAAAAGGCCGTCTTGCCCCCTCCCCCCAAACAGACGCCAACGCCACCCTGTCCTTTTCCTTCCGTCGCGGCCAGCCCTTCCCCGACACGCCATCGCTCACGTGGAGCATCAACGGCACCCTGGGCGAGCTCCGGATCGTCTCCCCATCCAACATGATGCTGCAGGCGTTTGTGGACCAGAGCGTCCGCATCCAGCTCCACCGCTTCGACACCGACGCCGTCGAGGACGTCGAGTGGGACTGGGACGAGACTGCCAAGCAGGTGCCCGACCGGGCACGATCTGTGGGAAAGGTGCTGTATGCGTATGCCGATTGGAAGCAGGGCGTCAGAAAGGAGCGTGACTGGGTCGACATTGGGGAGGCGGCTGAGCTGGCGACGGTGATTGAGGGCATCTTTGCGAATTTCCAAGCGTAGCTTCCTTTCATTCCCCGGTCTAACAACACAGATGAATGCAATTTGTAAGACATGGACTACCAGACCATAAAGTCAATCATGAGCACAATGAGTATCTTTCATTTTAGTACATAACGTACTATGTATAATCCAATTAGCCACGTGCGTCAAACGATAATTCCCGGAAATACTCGTAATGCAACAATCCTTTATCCTGGTAAGTGGGTCTCCGGCAATCGTGAACCCACCACCCCGCCGCCGTCTCCAGCAGTTGGTCCGTGCTGCCGGGCCTAGCGGAGCTCTCTCCATCAGGTTACAGTACATGCCGTGTACTACTGTAGTCCAAGGAGCCAACACTGTGTACGCCCAGAGCAAGACATGCCAACGTGCACTTGAAACACAGGCATCGATCCACAAAGTGTCAGTCGTCCCGGCTTCGTCTGCTTCTGTGATACATTTGATTGAAGGCGCGAGAGAGAAAATAAAAAGGAGATAAAAAAAAGGGGAGGCGGCCAGTCTGTCGATGCGGGCCTCGATTGCAATGTTCAATCCACTGTGGATGGATGATTCGGGAGATGCGGAAGCAAAGTGGGGCAAACTGACGTAGCTGTTTGTCATCCGTGCCACTCCAGTCCGCGCGTATAAGTCGTTATCACAGCCTTCTCCGTTCTTATCCGCGGATGTAAGCAACATTTTTCTTTTCTTTTCTTCAGTAGACATACTATTTCCTTTGTCTTTGTTTTTTTTTTTTTTTTTCAAACTTGCACGTCGTATTCGAGTGCGCACAATCACATTCCTCGCCATGCAGACAGTCAAGTCCAAGCTGCCATCGTGGGGCACCACCAAGACACAAAGCAAAAAAGGCTTCGACAAGGCATGGGCCCTGCTGGATAAACTCGGCCGACCCATCAATCGGTGGACCAACAAGATTGGCAGCGAGGCCTTTTGGCCCACGACGCTGGATAAGGAGAGTTACAAGGCTGCGAGGATCTTGCGGTCATTCTGCAGTGGGTGCCCTTTTTTTTCTTCTTTTTGTCTCGGGGGAAATTCTTTTACTGTCTTGGGAGGACATTGAACTGACTGGAACATGGGGGCGGGCCCAAATGCAGAGGATGGATTCTACGCTGAAGAAGATCGGCCGGTCACGACGGAGCCAGCCGGTCCCAAGAAGCCGCCCAAGGTGCTCAAGAAGATTCCACAAAAGGTGATTGAAAACGCTGTCGGGCTGGCCATCTTCACCACGATGCGGACGGGACTCTGGATCTCGGGCGCTGGCGGCTCGGGCGTGCTCGTCGCGCGCAAGGAAGACGGCACCTGGTCTCCGCCGTCTGGCATCATGCTGCACACGGCAGGGATAGGCTTCCTCGCCGGCGTCGACATTTACGACTGCGTGCTCGTCATCAACAACCGCAAGGCGCTCGAGTCCTTCACCAAGATCCGCGCCACGCTGGGCGGCGAGATCAGTGCCGTCGCTGGGCCCGTCGGCGTCGGCGGCGTCCTGGAGAATGACGGCAAGTGGAAGCAGGCCAACCGGCCTGTCTTTACCTACCTCAAGTCTCGGGGCTTGTATGCCGGCGTGCAAGTAGACGGGACTGTCGTGATTGAGCGGACTGACGAGAATGCCCGCTTCTACGGCGAGACGATTGGCGTTACGGATATCCTGGCCGGTAAAGCGCGGCATCCGCCGCCCGAGATTCAGATCCTCATGGAGACGCTCAAGTCGGCCGAGGGCAAGAATGACGTCGACGCCGCTTTGATGGACGAGCTCGACGGCCTTCCTGCCCCCGGAGACGTGACGATTGATGACGGTGGTGGGCATGTATTTGGCATTCCTGAGGAAGATGATCCAGACCCGTTTGGGGTTCACGCCCTGGAAAAGGAAGGCCTCGAGGTCGTTGAGGCTGGGACACATCAACGCCCTTCGAGCGAGCAGTTCGAGTACAATCCTAGCCCCAAGAGTCCCATTTACAAGACCTTTCACCGACGGAGTCTAGATGTTGCAGGAGGGAGAAACAGCACACACTCTCGAAAGTCTAGCCTCACGGACACCGCATCGATGCGAAGACGGACGCTAAGTCCTGGCCATCAGTACACTGTCTCCGACGCCGGCACGCAGACAGATGACGGAGCCGTAGCCACAGCAGGAGGAGTCACCCGAGTGCGCTCGCGATCCGACGGCTTCGTCCGACAAAGCACGCAGCAGCCCGACCAGGAGACGCTCGACGAGTCTGACGAGCTGTACGTCATCAACAGCGGCGAGGGAGATGCCTTTGTCAACGGCTATGCGTATCCGTACGGCGATGGGAATCCCTGGAAGTACGGAGATGAGGTGGCCAGCACGGATTCA
Organism: Hypocrella siamensis; assembly: GCA_000731825.1. NCBI lineage: Eukaryota > Fungi > Ascomycota > Sordariomycetes > Hypocreales > Clavicipitaceae > Hypocrella > Hypocrella siamensis. The sequence continues at coordinate 7,414 of JMQE01001685.1, read as the reverse complement.
GGCGTCGCCATCGAGCACAGGGCCGAGGCTCTGCATGAGGAAACCAAGGTTCAGCGCCTGGATGCGGGCGCGAGGGCGTTGGTGCCTCCGCCGCTGCCGCCGAGGGAGTGATTGTCGATGGTATTTGTATAACTAATTTGGCTTGCTTGTAAGAATACATTGTGATTTCCGTCTTTGTCACCTGTTGGTCAGCACCGGCATTTCCATTGGCTGGGGTTGCTTGCGCCTGGGAGCTTGACGTGCGTGATCCTCAGCGTTGGAAACGGAGAATAAACATGTGCAACGTCATTTCCCATCCGAATTGGATGAGACGCGCTGGCGATGACAATACGCATGGTTGACGTCGACAGCAAGCGTTGTTGCATATGGACTTGTGCCTCTGGAAATGGAGGGTTTTGTTGCTGCTGCTGCTGCCCCTGAGCTTACAAATAAGGAATAGCTGATTCGTTCCAGGACGCAATCAGCAGCTCGGGTTTTAGAAAATCCTGACCCAGCGAGCGTCAGAAATGAAAATAGTCGAGTCGCGAGAGAGCTTGTTAAACTGTAGATATATATCATGGCGATGAGGTCAAAACATCTTTTACTTAATACCCTTAGACTGTGAAAAAGCCCCCCCTTGAATCAACAAACTTCAAACCTTTAATCATCCTTTGGCCTCAATCAAGGGGGAAGGGTTTTTTTTTTTAGGTCTTGCTCAAGAATCACCTCCGCTGCCTTGAGCCCTCCTCGCCCTTGAGAGTATCCTTGTCAGGGAGCCCGTAGAAGGGTCTCGTATGCCTGGGCACGTGACTAGGGCCCTGACATCCCTCTAGCGGGCCTTCTCCACGGTCGTTCCGAGCCCCCAAATCAGCCCCATTGTCGATGAGAGTTTGAATAATCTCATCCATTTGTAACCCCATTTCTAACCTTTCGGGGTGAGCTGGCGTCATGAGTTTTCTAGCCATCCCAAGTCGCTGTCTGTTTTGGTATTCTAGCAGCTGAAGTTGGCGCTGGTAATCTCTCAAGTCGCTCTTTTTCCGCTTTTCAATTTCATCTCTGGCTCCGACAGCGAAATGTAACGGAGTGTCGTTGTGGCTGTCACGTGAGTTCACATCAGCTTCTTGGGTAGCAAGGAGGGATTCGATGACAAGCTTATTATCGCTCGCGGCGGCCCATGAGAGTGGTGTACGGCCACCCACATCTCTCCAATCAGGCTTCGCGCCACCAGCTATCAGTTTAGTCACAATAGCCGAGTGTCCGAAAACAGCGGCCCACATCAGAGGTGTGTTTGAAGCGTTATCCTCTGAGTCGACGTCAATTTTGTCCATTTTTAGGAGAGACTCGACGACTGCCTCGGACCCTCCCTCGGCAGCAAAAGACAGCGGCGTCCGACCGTATTCATCACGAGATTCGACTTCAGCGCCGTTTTGTACGAGGGCTTGAACAATAGCCACGTGGCCGATGTAAGCTGCTTGTCGTAACAAGTCGTCCCGTCGACTTGGTGCTTCTGACACGGCAACAGCAAACTTGTGACCATCCAGTAGAGCAGGATAACTAGCTATTGCGTGGTGTTTCCAGTAAATGGACGAATAATGTAGGAGAGATCCTCGATTCAGCCGAGTGTCTTGAACATTGAGAAGTGTCCAACACGCTTTCAAGACCTCGAGATTTGCCTTGTCTTCAGTGAACCGATACCACGCTGAAGTTTTTGGGGCATCTGAAAGCAGGAAATCTTTGACAGACTGGTGAAAGAAGACGAGTTTTGCATCATCTTCGGCCCCCAAAATGTCGGTGTTAAAGATCACGCTGCAATCTGAAAGAATGTCGCCGTAGAGCTCCACATCGGCGAAATCTTGTCCTTTTACAAGGCGAGTTGTCGCATAAGCCGCTTGCATCTCGATTTTAGACAGTGGATAGCGGACCGCAACCATGCAGCGCAGGACAAAACCAACGGCCGGGATGTTCTTGGGATGAACACCATTGAAAATCGCAGCGTATGCTTCGTCTAATCCACAAGGCAGATTTTTGAGAACGTCGCCCACGTTTTCCATTTTTACTTCCCGGCGACGCAGATGAGCAATCATGTAAGATACCCAGAGAAAAGTGCCGCCGGCTTCACCTTTCAAAGTTGCTTTCACTTTCTCGGTGATTTGGACTTCGTATTTTTTGTCATTCGCCAATTTATCAACCTTGATATCGATGTACTTGGAGAGGTTGCCTCTGATATCGGCGGGATTAATTCTGAATCTGGTGCCCACCCTTCCGAGACTCATCTCGATGTCGTAAATCTCAGGCCGGTGAGTGATAAAAAACTTGAATCGTCCCCTTTTCGCAAGCTCAAAGAGATTCCGAATGAATTCGAGCAGACCTGCTCGCGTCGATTGTTCACACTCATCCATGGCATCAATCAAGATGAATATGTCGCCAGATCGTTCGCGTTGGAGCATAGTTTCAAAGATTCGCCAAAGAGCGTCAAAATCGTCGAATATTCTGTCAATCAAATATTCTGGCTTGGGGTCCCCACACGCTTCCTGGATGCACTCGTAGAGCTCGTGTCTCTCTCGCAGCAGTTGCCAGATAAGGCTGCGTAATATGGCATTTGGCGTTTTCCGATCCTGTTCCTTATCGTCGCAGAAAAAATAGGCGAATGTATCTTCGTGACTACTCTTGTCCTTGAATGTCTCAACGAGAAACATTGCGATCGTCGTTTTCCCAATGCCGGGCGATCCGCTGACGCAAAGAAGCTGTGGTCCCTGTCCAGCTTTCCACGCGCAGTATTCGTGTCGTGCTAGAATCCAATCGCATGTACTATCGAGGCTTGGACCTTTTTGACGTTTGATAGATGATAGTATGTCCAAGGGGTTTTTGACTTGCATCTTCCATAAACACTCCCGGACATTTTCGGGTGTCGTTTTCACTATCAGAATGGTAAGTCCCAGGTGAAAATCGCAAGACGGTGACGAGGCGCCGACCCAACCTTTTGAGAATGCAGAATTGCTAGCAAGGTTGTGCATCTTTTTCAGAATGGGGAGAACATCACGTTTGTAAACCTCGTCATTGAAGGTGAACTTGACGAGATCCGAATGGGATTTGAAAACGGCATAATCGTGATCATCGGCTTCATGTTGTAGGCAGCAGGTCGCTGAGGATTGAGTGACGAATATCTTGGAGGGTCCATCCATCTTCCACCGTTCATTGACCTACAGAGCTGGTTAGTCAAGAGAACGACTGAGAGAAGACTTCAATTTTACCTTTCTGGGTGTCGGCGACTTCATTGTCTCGTAAAAGCAGTAGTTGTCCAGTTTGGCCTTGCGAGAAAGACTCAAGAAAAATTTGTTGAGTGTTCTCAGGGTATCGGAGCTCTCAGGTCGAAGACTTTCGATTAGAAGCCTATTGGGTCCGTCACGGACCATGGGGATAAGCCATTTGCCGTTCATCCCATCGTTCGGGACACCAAAAAAAATGCATCCGATGACATGATTCATGATAAGTGATGTGCTGCCTGATTTTGAAAACTGGACGAGGGCTTCTTTGATCACCAGGCCGCCCAAACTGTGGCCGATGAGAATGATGCGCCGCGGGAATGCTTGCTGCAAAATGCGGAATAGCGCAGACTTGAGCAGACCGCCATAGTGTGTGAGTTCGGCGATGTTTGTGCTCCCATGGACTGGGCTTTCATTATCGAATATCATGATCCTAGCCTTGGGCATATCGATCGCGAGGCTGTCGACCAACCACATGTGCCCATCGTCTTTATTGACAAAAGATCCAAACGCGTGGCTCCCAAGACCTGACACGGCGAGTATGTCAAGGGAATGAAGATCAGGTGGTGGCGAATGGAGCACGGTGATGCCGTCAAACTTATCGTCGATAGTCACTCTCGTGTTTTCAGGATGGTCGCTCAGATCTAGCCTCCGTTGGCTGCGGGAGCCCAGGCCACGCAGCGGCGAATGGCGAAAAGAAACTGTAGCCACCTGGCCATGATCATGGGCAGCTGCCAAAGTGCGGATGGTGACCCCGTTGTTGTCGTCGCTGTGGCATTCGGCGAGTGTCGGTTTGGGGGGTTGAAGGTCAGGGTGGCTTCGTAAGGCCGCGGCGAGTTCGGTCCGGCCAAAGGACGAAGGCAGGCCCTTGACTCTCCATACACGACGAACTTCATCCCTATGCAACTGACTGGTCTCACCTACACGAGGCTGGTTGCTGACACTCATCTCGAGGCGGCTGACGGATCTCAAATGTACGCAGCTGACGCAGATAAATTCAGGAGAAGATAGACACAATGAAGACGACGGAGGAAATCAAGAGCGCATTCCGAATATCGCCATAGAGTAATGTGGAGGTCCCATCAAGAGCCATGGCGAAGGCGCATGGATGGCCACGAACAGATCCGCTTCAACAGCTCTGTTTGGCGTGCATATGTCTTTGTCGTCAAGATCACTTCAGTCTCCTCTGATGCAGATAAATAAGGGGTCATTCAAACACCACAAGAACGAGGAGCGGTGCAGCCGCCGCAACAACTCCACCCACCCGCATTCGCACGTCTGATAGGTAGACCCTTGATGTAAGACATTACTTCTCTTGCTGCCTGACCTGTCAGCCCATCAGGTCGTCCTATTGCATCCAGGCGGTTCTTGACATTTCTCTCAAGTGTTTCTTCCATCGAGGTCAACGCATAGATGGTTGCACTGCCTCTCTACGCGTGGCATCGACGAGGCGGACACGCCCCAAACGAGACTTGGCTGCTGTACACCCGTGATTTGGCCGGCAAGCGAGTGAACAATTCAAGCGCTTCTTGCTGGCTCGACATGTGAGGCATGTAGGCCGGTCACTTCTCAACTGCCTTCAGGAGTCTCCGAAAAGAGCGTCGCCGCCGGAACATGCAGAGGAGTCACTGGAAGAAGCTGGGGAGGGGAGGGAGGGGAGGGGAGGATCAAGCTGGATGCGTAAAGGTGACGCGCTATGAGGTATCCGCTTCATGTCCGGGGTGTCATGACCCAACTGGCAGAGGGTGTTGTCATCAGTCTCCTTGGGAGACGCCATTGGTAGGTCAAGCCTAGCTCGGGGCCAAGGCACTGACGCGGTACGCGCGAGCCGAGACGTGCGGCGTGAGATTTCGTATCGTCGGGAGACAAGGAGAAGTGGTAGCGTGCCTTTCCTCAAAGAGTCGAGCAGAAATAAGTAGTGTCGTGCCCACGCTGAATACGGATGACATTCTTTCACGTTCATCGGGTGTGGCTTCGGTTGGTTAGATAACTTTTGGATTTGGATCGTTATCGCACGTGATGCCTGCAATGGGCTGACCCCTCCCCCTCCATACCCGAAAAAAAAAATAATCACCCTCGCTGATTTCTTCGCCCGACGATTCCATTCCCTCAGCACAGCTTGAAAACTGGTCTGCCATTTCATTCAATGGCATCGTGAATCGAGACCAGCATTAGGTAGGTCCCTACGTAGACACACACTTGTTCTTTCTTCCGCACCGCCCGTGCTCAAACCAGCAGCACTCCACGGCCAGCCACTCCTCTTCTGACGAGTCTTCGCCTGCGAAGTCTTCCTCAAGCATGCGCGTTTTGTGCTTCTTGAAACGAAGTAGGCTGGCCCTCTGGGACGGGACTCCCTATTTCGCGCATGCGAATGTCCCGTACTGTGTGTTGCGAGATGGAAACTGGACCATCATAGTCCGTGCCTGCCTGTCTTTTCGCCGCGAACCTTGATTGGTTCTGTTCTTTTCGGCGACTGGAAGCTTTTTCTACGCGGGCGCGGCTCCTAGAGCGCCGACATTTTTCTTTTCTCCTTCTGATTTTCTTCCTTGTCCTTCTTTTTTTTCTTCCCTTTTTTGGTCTTTCGTCATGATTCTTATTTAGAGCTTAAGGGGAGTCTCTCCACCTAAACAGTCTCTTCGTGATTTCCTCCTGTTCCACACCCTTTTGACTGTGTGCTATCCCCTCTGCCTCGACAATCGCAGCCCACCATACCTTCGTATAGGGTGGCATCCCGTCCTCTCAGCCAAAAGACCCATCATCAACGCCGCAGCCTCACCATGAACCAATGTGGCGATTTCGTAATCTGAGTTTCAGTTGCACCAGTCTTACCCATGAACCAAACCATCCCCGCCGAGGTGCGCTGGCCCCCGAATCTGCCGGCCGTAGCCATGAAGCCAAGATACGACGGTCAAAAGCCACTCAAGCTTTCGTCGTACGTCATTGATGGACTGCACATGCTTTTTCCTACCTGCTCGTTGAGCTTCAAGTGCCTCCAAACGCCCGAATCTACTTCCTCACCTGAACAGACATCAATTTGTAAATTATCCGTGATTGACCCTGGACATTCGAAAGTACTTCTTGGAATTACCACTCCTTCACCGTAGCCCTGCTCCATCAGTCCATCATGGACTCCGACAAATTCGCCCACCTTCCCCTCAGCACCCAAGGTCCCATCGAATGCGCCCTGTCCGGCGCCGCACTCCTCAACACGCCCTACCTCAACAAGGGATCTGCCTTTCCAGCCCAAGAACGCCGCGACTTCAACCTGACGGGACTGCTGCCGCAAAATATCCAGACGCTCGAGGCGCAAGTCAAGCGCGCTCATCAGCAGTACCTCAGTCGCGGCGATGACTTGGCCAAGAATTCCTTCTTGGCTTCGCTCAAGGACCAGAACGAGGTTCTGTACTACAAAGTACGTACGTCGTCTTGTTTCCGGACATGTCGCACCATTTTTTTTTTCTTCACCAATACTAGACACATGTACCTAGCTACACAAGATGTGTGATTGACAGCTAGTTGGTGGCCAGCTCCTCCAAGACCACCTCAAGGACATGTTTAGCATAGTGTACACACCGACCGAGGGCGACGCTATACAAAACTACTCGCGCCTGTTCCGTCGTCCGGAGGGCTGCTTCCTAAACGTCAACGACCAGAGCCGCATAGACCACGATCTCGCGGCATGGGGCCACGCCGAAGACATTGATTACATTGTCGTGACGGGTACGCGGCTTTTTCCCGCTCTCTTTTCCCCCATAAGTGAAACTTGGTCTATGACGCACGGCTGAGCTTTTGGGATAAAATGTATAGATGGCGAGGAAATCTTGGGCATCGGCGACCAGGGCGTTGGTGGTATTCTCATCTCCGTGGCCAAGCTCGTCCTTGCCACACTCTGCGGAGGCGTGCATCCCAATCGGTGTCTGCCTGTCGTTCTCGATTGCGGGACAGACAACGAGGAGCTGCTCAACGACGACTTGTACCTCGGGCTCAAACAGAAGCGTACGCGCGGAAAACAGTATGACGAGTTTGTGGATAAGTTTGTCACGGCGGCCCGCAAGTTTTATCCCAAAGCGTATATTCACTTTGAGGATTTTGGCCTACGAAACGGTACGTCTTCGATATTCTCGCTTTGCCTGACTTTGGCGCCATACCTCTTCCCCCCCCCCCCCCCCCCC
>JMQE01001684.1:0-13795 GCA_000731825.1 Hypocrella siamensis | reverse complement strand
TTTGTCACTGTTCGTGGCTATTTTTTTTTTTTTTTTTGCCATGAGCAGCGTCAGACAAAGACGTCGAAGAGAGGCGGACGAGGGAGAAGCGGAAGGGAACCTCGAGGCGTGGCTGAAAGTGGAACGTTTTTTTTTTATATCCTACGCTTCACATGCCTCCATGTAGCAGAACAGTACAAAAGTGAAAGAGTAATGGTTACATGACAGACTTCCAAAAAGCGTGCTGAACCAGACAGAGTATGTCTGCTCCTCGTCACCGTGCTGTTGAGCGGATTCGGTTGACAAGGTCGAGCCGTGCTCGCCATTCTTCTTGCGCGAGGACGGCAAACATGGCGGCGCTGCTGTGCGAGACCACATTGTGACTGCCGGCGCCCACCAGTCTCAGGGTCTCATACACGGCGAGCTTTTCGACGCGATGCGCTTCGAGAGCAGTCCATATTGCGTCCATGACCGACGTGCCAGTAGTGCCTGTCCACAGCGAGCGAGTCTCGACGGCGTCATCTAGTGCTTGGAGGACGTGATCGTTGGGCACGTACGACGACAGCGAAGCACGGTACATGCTCTCCGGGGGCCGCCAGATCAGATAGGGATGCTGTTGCAGCAGCGTCTCGGTCGTGAAGAAGACCCCGCGTCGGCTGGCGAGGATGCTTTGGAGGTAGCTGGTCCTGGTTTTTTGGTTCGTTATGGCTGGCACGGGGTTCGAGGCGACCTCTTGCCATGGTGGTGGGAGCAAGTTGATCAGCGGGCCTTGCCCGGTGGTGACGGAGTCGATGTCTCGCAGCATTGCTTGGATGATGTGGCGGTCGAGTAGGCTGGCTTCCTGTTCCATCAGCGCGGGTTCGGGATCCCAGAGCATGGCGCCTCGGTACTTGGCCTGGAAATGGTCGAGCTTCTCCATGTTGAGCTTGATGCCGCCTCGGGTGAACTTAAAGGTCAACTAGATGGAAAGGTTTCCTGTGAGTCCTGGTGTGCAATTTCTTTCTTTCTTGCTTGCTTTTCTTCTTTACGTACAGCATCGGCAATATCAGGAACGGTGCGAGGCTGTTTGGCGTTGGGTTTAAACGACGAGCCGAGGTTCGCGAGCCATGTGAGCAGAGCCATGGGGAAAATGCCCTTTTCTTGGTACGCCGACAGACTGACGTCATGGTTGCGTTTACTCAGCTTGCTACCGTCTGAGCCGACCAGGAGACCGAGGTGCGCATACGAGGGAGGATCCCAGCCAAAAGCTTCGTAGAGGGCCAGATGTTTGGGTGTAGAGATGAGCCATTCCTAGGAGTCATGATGTTTAACATGGGGGGGCCATTGGGCAGACTGATAAAAACAGACGGGCGAAGAAGGATGCGCTTGTTCTCTCATCTCATCTTTATTTACTTTTTTTTTCTTTTTCTTGCCTTTGCTTTTTGTTTCTTTCCCTTCTACTCCTCCAAAACTTGAATGGGGCAGCCTTACCTCTCCGCGGATTACGTGAGTGATTTCCATGAGATGGTCATCAACCACGTTGGCCAGATGATAGGTGGGAAATCCGTCTGATTTGAGAAGCACAAAGTCCTCCTCTGCGTCCTTCTTCTGGAATGGTCCATAAATGGCATCGCAGAACTTGGGCCTTCCGAAAACGTCGCCTTTGAGACGCACAACGTGCGCCTCGCCCGCTTTGGCTCGTCTTTCTGATTCCGCCGACCCTATGGATCGACACGTTCCTGGGTAAGTAGTAGGTCGGCCTGCCTCGTGAAGTTCTTGCTTGTGCCTATCTAGCTGGTCGGGGCTGCAAAAACATCGGTAGGCGCGCCCTCGCTTTATGAGCTTCTTGACGTGATGCTTATACGTGTCCAGCCTCTCTGACTATCCATTTCAATATTGGTATACGGTATACAGAAGCCTCCATGGGGCCAAGATTGATGCCGTGAGCCTCTTTCTCACTCACCTGTTTGTAGGGGCCGTAGGGCCCGCCGCAGTCAGGGCCTTCGTCCCATGTGAGGCCTGCCCAAGTGAGGTCTTTAATTAGCCGCTCTTGCGCATCTTCCACCAGGCGACTCTAGGACGGATTATAGCGTTAGTCATCCTCTTCTCTGGAACGTAAACGCATGGGATGTCCCACGTCGAGACTTGCCTGGTCGGTATCTTCGATACGCAGAATGAAGGTACCGCCGATAGATGCGCTCGCTGCAAGCTTGTTAAACAGAGCTGTTCGCAGCGATCCCAGATGTAAGTTGCCAGTTGGAGATGGAGCAAATCGCGCTCGAATTGGTAGATGAGAACTTTGTCCCAGGATCACTCGATGGTCTGTCAGCGCACTCACTCTCGCCTCTTGCTTGAGAGCTTCATTTCTGCTCATCAGTGCTCTCAGGCCCGAAACGCGTCGAGATGAGTCCGCCGTCTCGACATGTTCTGGCTTCTCTGCTGAAGATTCTTCCCTCTCGCGCGAGCTTGACAAGCTAAAATGGCGGAAATCCTTGTAGGGAAGCCTTAGACAAACAGCATCTTTACCAGTTCCGAGGTATCTAGATGTGATGACCCTTGTGTATGGCAAAGAGGAGAATCTCCTGACCCGAGGCGAGACCTTCGCGGCTAAAGACATCTGTCACCCACTTTGAAAATTTGCGAATTCCAAGGCCCATGACTGTCTGCTTGTCCACACTCGGTGCTGGCGGTGCGAGATGGGCATTCGGCGATGATTGCTCGAAACTGCGGTGGGAAGAAACTGCCTCGTCCAACGTCCAACGTGGGTTTGCGCCACACCACACCGGAGTGCGGTGTGGCGCATGCAAGGCACCCGAAACGAAACGTCTACGTATTGTTAGATTCTTATCGCGATAAGCTGAGACCGCTGGCGAGCATAAAGATTGCGGAAGCCAAGATTTGCTGAGTTGGTGGTCTGTGTCATTTCTGTCCTTGTCGTAAAACATAAACAGTAGTAGCCGACCCCTCCGTCCCATGTCCATGTCCATATTCAGACAAAGTCGAAATGAAGAGTGATCCGCGCTTCTTAGTCGGCTGATCGTACTTCGCTCGTACCTGGGCGCGCTCTCACTCACACAGCGCCCGCCCAAAGGATATTTTCTTCTTTTTAATAAAGGCCGACTCCACCAAAAATCCAACAACTCTGGTAACCGAGTCCACGACTCGCAAAACCTGCCAAAAATGTCGGGGACCACAGGCGAGGAGGAGATTGACCTCTATGGTAAGTTGCAGTGATTGACTTCCAAATCTCGTCCCTTTTCAGGATCGTTGAGGGGATTAAATCAACTGTTTAGGCCTTCTCTCCGTCGAGAAAGACGCAACGCAGGATCAGATCAAGAAGGCTTATCGAAAAGTGCGCGCTCATTCCTTGCCAAAAACACTTGCAGCGGCGGCGTCAATGAAAACGCTCTTTTGTCGTGCCCCGTCTGACTTGGTACCAGGCTGCTCTTAGATATCATCCAGACAAAGTACCCGAGGAACAGCGAAAGGAGTCCGAGGTCAAATTCAAAGAGATCACACAAGCATACGAGATTCTGAGCGATGAACAGAAACGACATCTGTACGATACTCATGGCATGGCTGCCTTTGATGCGTCTCGTGGAGGCGGCGGCCCAGGTGGCTCCGAGGTGGACTTGGACGACATCCTGTCACACATGTTCGGCTTCAACATGGGCGGTCCTGGCGGAGCCGGCGGCCCCAGGCGGCCGGGGAGGGGCCCCGATGAGGAGCAACAGTACACCGTTACCCTCGAGGAGCTCTACAAGGGCAAGACGGTCAAGTTCGCGGCGAACAAACAGGTTCTCTGCGGCCAGTGCAGGGGCTCCGGGGGAAAGGAGAAGGCCAAATCAAATACCTGTGATCGATGCAAGGGCAACGGCATCATGGAAGCCGTTCGTCAGATTGGGCCTGGCATGCTGAGGCGGGAGACGGTAGTGTGCGACCACTGCCAGGGTTCTGGACGCATTTTCAAAGAAAAGGACCGCTGCAAGAAATGCAAAGGCAAGAGGACAAGCCAGGAGAAGAAGGTTTTGGAGATTTACATCCCCCGAGGGTCTATGCCTGGTGAAAAGATTATTCTGGAAGGCGAGGCAGATCAATTTCCCGACCAGATACCTGGTAATATCGTCTTCACCTTGGAAGAGGAGCATCACGACACCTTTTCGCGCCTGGGCAACGACTTGTCAGCCGAGCTCACCGTGACCTTGTCCGAGGCGCTTACTGGCTTTTCCCGCGTCGTGCTGAAACATCTCGACGGCAGGGGCATCCACATGGAGCGGCCAAGGGGCAAGGTTCTGCGGCCAGGCGACTGCTTGAAGATTCCAGGGGAGGGCATGCCACTGAAGCGAGGTGAGGTCAAGGGAGACTTGTATCTCCTCGTCAACGTTGAGTTCCCCGAGGACGAGTGGTTCAAGGACAATGCCTCGTGCGAGGCGTTACAGAAAATGTTGCCACCCGCACCAGCGCCCATCGAAGCCGAAGAGGTTGATGAGGTCGACTATGAGGACGGAGCCAACATTGAACAGGTACATACAGGTCCTTTATTGCTCGTGCTTTTGTCTTGGAAGTGCCAGATTGCTAACCCTCAAACGCTAGATGGGTGAAAACTCTGGCGATCCGCGAGTCAACGAATGGGAGGATGAAGACGCCGATGAGGGTCAACCTCAGTGCCAAACCCAGTAAAAAGGGGGCGTGGCGTGGCGTGCCTGGTGTCTGGTGTCTTGGCTGCGGAAGTGTTGACTCGAGAGGCGCCCATGAATGTGTCTCGGTGACGATTGAAAGAAATAGAGAGATTATAAGACGAACGAGGAAAGGAGATTGAGGTCATGATTGGGAGACACGGGGGAGTCAGAGATGATGTGGCTTCTGGTGTAGGGTTTCAAGAAAACGATTCATGCAAGTACTTACATATTCGGGGAGCTTTGTGAAATTCCGAGCCTCTCTTCTCCATTGCAGAGGTGAAATGTGTGTTCATGGCCAACGAGCAATCCAAGGCGGATGGCGTCAAGGTATGGGCAAGAAATGTCACGCATTTTCTGTTTCTATTTTTTTTTATAGGAGAACTGAAACAAGAAGCCTCAGCGTTTCTCTGTCGCTGACAGTTGCAGGGTAGCACGTCGGTGCGGGGACTCTCGACTGAAGGGGAACCGTGACGAATGATTTACTGACCTGGGGAGAGATTTATTCTTGTACGAGGTCAAAATGCTCAAATGGACTACATATCGATGCCAAAGATTGAGGTGCGTCGACAAGAAGGGGAGGGGGGGGGGGGGGGGGGGGATAGACAACCCCATCACTCATTCATGAGGCACAAGGTCTCCCGGCTCACTTCGAAGCTCAGAGTTGACTGACACCCGATAGCTGCATGCCCATCTGACGGGCAGCGTGTCCCGGCACACTTTGCACGAAATCTGGAAAAGCAAGCATGCGTTGGGCCAGACAGACCTTGAAGATCCGTCAAGCGTAATGCCAGAGGGGAAGCATGACTACAACCTCGACACGTAGGTCCTTTGATGACGTGCGTGAAAGAAAGGCGGCTGTGGCCGACTCGGCGCGGAGAAGAATCACGAACGACGCTGGCTTGCTGAAATTACAGTCCAGTTTCTTTCCGCTGTTCAGCAGCTACATCTACAATCTCCTGACAGATGAGGAGTCGGTACGGCACGCTACGCGGAGTGTACTGCAGGATTTTCGATCAGATGGCGTCGTCTACCTGGAGCTCCGAACGACGCCTCGAGCGACTCGCGACGTCTCGGCAGACCGGTACATAGAAATCCTGCTCGACACCATTGCCGTCTTTGAAGCCAGCCACCCGGAAATGCACACGAGACTGATCCTGTGCGTCGACCGCCGACACTCGTTGACCATGGCCGAGTCCGTCCTCGCCCTGGCGACGCGCCTGCAGACTGCCCAAGGCCCCGGCGTAGTGGGAATCGACCTGTGCGGAGACCCGACTGTCCGTCCTGACGGACAGGTGGCCATCTTCACGCCCGTGTTTGAGCAGGCGGCCAAGAATGGACTCGGCATCACGGTGCACTTTGCCGAGGCCGAGGCAAGCGCGTCACACGACGAGCTGCGCACGTTGCTGTCGTGGAGGCCCGGCCGGCTGGGACACGTCATCTGGGAAGACGAAGCGGCGAGGCGGGACATTGTCTCGAGGCAGTTGTGTCTGGAGCTGTGTCTGACTTGCAATGTTCAGGCGGGCATGGTGCGAGGCGGCTTCGCAGGCCACCATTTCGGACACTGGAGCGGCGTGGACGGACCGAGGCTTTCTCTCGCGGTAAGTCTCGAGACGGCCCATCTGCTGATGTGTTGATGTGTTGTTATGCTGGGGATGAAGGGGAGATGCACCGGAACCAAAACACGCCCGCCTCGCGAACCGACCCCAAACTAACGGCATTCGATGAATCTAGACGGACGACGTGGGTGTGTTTGGCAGTCCCCTTTCCAACGAGTACCGACTTGTCGCCCAGCACTTCAGGTTGGATCGCACCCAGATATGTGCTCTGGCTCGACAGGGAATCGATGGCATCTTTGGAGGGGAGAGGGAAAAACAGAGGCTACGTGACATCATGTGGAAAGCGTAGTTCCAAAATTGAGGTTGCAGAGACACGGTGGTGGTGGACCAGGAAATACAACGAGCTGTTCGGCCCCCTCTCCCATCTGAGTTCTTGTCGGATACCAGATGGATACCTAGAGCACCATGGCGCGAATGAACTTGTTGGAGGTGCGATTGCACCGATCACGTAGACTGGCAGCGTGCCTAGTCGAGGTTACTCACAACCACATGTCATGGTGGACCCTGATCTCTATTGACTACCCTGCATGCACTCGATGTGCCCACCCACGCCAAACAAGATCCGGTGTGCCCGTCGAGCGCCGCCGGCGGGCGGGTTTCCAGCGGCTGCCAAGCCAAACCAACATTGGTTGCAGACAACAGACAACCAACACTGACGAGCAGCAACCCCATTACGTCGGCGCCGGTCGGCTTCAGCCAAAAACTCCCGTCACTTTCCTGCATCTCGGCTAGGCATCGCCAACTATTGGCCGACCTGGTGAATGAACGAACTCTCTTTGTCACACGGCCACTGTCTACTGAGTCCATAGGCCACTCCCCCCCCCCTTTGCGAGGCACGAGTACGATCCACAGAGGACGATGAATGTGTGTCGCCGGTTCCGCGTCCCTATCCAAGAAGCATGTTTGGCGGCTGACGGAGGAGCCATAGATTCTAGAATGGGCTTTTGGAAAGCGCATGACGCCCGCCGAGCGTCTGCGCAAGAACCAGCGCATGCTGGATAAGGCGATCCGCGAACTGGACCAGACGCGTGTCAAGCTGGAGAAGCAGGAGAAGACGCTGATACAGCAGATCAAGACGAGCGCCAAGAATGGGCAGATGGGTGCCTGTAAGATCCAAGCCAAGGATTTGGTCCGAACTCGGCGATATATCGAGAAGTTTTTCGCCATGCGCAGCCAATTACAAAAGATTTCATTACGACTTCAGGTACTCGAGGGCTTTACACTTGGTTCCTTCGTTCTTGCGTTCATCCTTTAGTTGCTTTGGGGGAATGAGAGGGGCACGAGTCCCAGGACACCAGGACCCCTTCCTTGATGACCACATTTGCGCTTACAAGGCTCGCTGACAAGGCTTATTCTGCTTGATAGACCTATCGGACCAATGAACAGATGATGCAGGCCATGAAGGGGGCGACGATGGCCTTGGGAAGCATGAATAAATCAATGAACTTGCCCCAACTTCAACGAATCGCCATGGAGTTTGAACGAGAAAACGATATTATGGAGCAACGACAGGAAATGATGGACGATGCTGTCGACGATGCAATGGACGTGGGCGTTGAGGAGGAAGGCGACGAAGTTATTGAGCAAGTTTTGGAGGAGATTGGCGTTGACTTCAACCAAGCAGTAAGGACGAGGATCAATCCCACACATTATGCCCGAGGGGAGCGGGAACTGACGTGCTGTGCAGCTCGGCGAGACACCAACAACAATAGGAAATCCGGCAGCTTCTGAAGGGAAGATTGCGCAAGCTGTCGGAGCAGGAGGCGATGGCGGCGGTCTCGGTGGCGGCGATCCAGTGGATGACGACCTCCAAGCCCGGCTGGACAGTTTGAAGAAGTGAAGACGGCTTGCTATTGAACGGTGGCGTTGTACATGGCTTTGATTTTTTTCTTTTTCGTTTGACAGATTATCTCATGTAAGCAGCAGCGTTTGTTCGTGCGAGGCGGCTCTGGGCACTTCAGGTGGTAGAACCGAGAGCTGATATATCCGCACAAGACGTTGCCTACTGGGGCGACCAAAGCAAGGGCTCCAATGGACCTACAAATCCAGCTCTCCGGCAAAAAAAAAAAAAATAAAAAAAATAAAAAATAATGATTCACCTGGATATTTGACGCCTGTGAGGCAGGAACAAGGTAAACCTGATCTAGTACTTGAGATGCTTCAGTTGATCACAGCACAAAAACGATGTGGAAATATTGTCATCCGTGGCCCATTATGGGCGAGGTACGGAAAGAGCAAAAAAAAAAAAAAAAAAAAAAAAAAAAAAAAAAAAAAAAAAAAGAAAAAAAGAAAAAAAAAACAGAAAGGAAGAGCGAGGAAACCGATGCAGCCGCCTCGCCAGGCACCATCAGATGTCAGAAAAGGAACGAAATTTATCTGTGGCGATGCAAATTCGGGCCATTTCCATCTCCAGTCATGGTGGTGCATAGATGTCTGGACATCTGCGGCGCACGTCATCACTGCTTCGTTGCCGTCCCTAGACGAACACGGCAGCAAGCAGATTCATCGTCTGATGCTCGGATACGTGTTCCTTGAGACATCAAAGCGTGGGCCTACGACCTGTCCTTCGTGGACGCGCTGATTGTGCAAAATGGACTCTGCGTCATGAAACGCCACATAGAGGCCAGTACAACGCTTGCACAAAAAAAAAAGAGCGGGTGACGTGTCTGCGGCGGAGCATCCAGGTGATGACGGAACCCAACATCGCCCTGGCCGGCGTGAACATGTGTTGGGAAGCTCTCGGCGAGCGGCGCAGACCATTTCTCAATGCGTTAGTACATGTACATTACGTAGGTCGTCGGTATGTACATAATATTTAAACAGATATTCTTGGCCGCTTAAAGGTATGAAGGGTGTGGTCTGGCGGCCAAAAAACCTTCATCATACCACTGTACATACAGTACGAAGTTGGCGCAACGCAACATCCAGCGACGGACAGCGGGGTCTAGACCAAACTTCCGAATCTTGCTGTTCCTGGTTGAAATGGGTGGCCCTGGACTGGGGTAGGTTCAGTTCTCCACCCACGCTCACGTCGAACACAATAAGCCCCAGAGCCACAGGATTCTTCGGCGGACCAGGCGTGGACCGGACGTGGGCGCCAATGAGCAGCGTTGTTCTGCTTTGTGCTGCACCATCCCCCGCCACAGCCGAGAGAGAGACCCCTCCCCTCTCACCTACCTCTCCGCCCGCTCTCGACGAACGGGTCCAAGATTAGGCCAGTGACCATAACGTTTACCACCTTTCTGCAACATTAGCAGCGTCAACCGCCACCACAAGCAAATCTCTCTCGCACGGCAACAACACACAGGCAGCAACCGTCGCTCCTCTTTTCCTTCACCAGCGTCCAGACTCAACGACCAGCACGGCGACATTGCGACGCCGCGACATTGAGCTCGCTGGCGAGCTGCTGCTACCAGATTGCAGGCCTGACGTTGCCGCATAGTTCCACCGCACGTGGACAACCTCTCCACGTCGCTGCTTGCCGTTGGGTAGGCCATGTAGGTACCTCCCTTATCTTTTCTGACACGCAGCAAGAGCAGCAAGACCCCCCCCCTACTTCCCCCTTGTCGTCCTTTCCTTTGCTCATAGTTGCGCCATGTCCTCCGAACACACGCCTGCCTGTGCCACCTTGTGACAGGCTCGCCTGGCATTTGATCGGTAACAACCAGCCAAGAATATGCCGACACTGATGCTGCTCGTCTTGCGAAGCGATGCGACATGCTACGGATGTTTTCTTCTGCTACTGTGCTTTGCGAAATTCTGCCCTTGAATACGAAAAGCTTGATTCTTCTTCGCACTCTCACAGTCTCGATTTTGACTGACTCATCCTCATCCCCCTTGCAGCTCGCGAAACATCTGCTCTCCTCAACAACTCTGCTCGGGACCGATTGTTGGTTTCTCGAGTGCAAAGTCGACAAGAATTCGCATACGCTCGACACTTTCGGCTCTCGGTTCGAGCGTCTTGTCCGGACTAGAGCAAAGACGGCTTTTGTTCTCATCATACCATCTTCTCCCGACAGTCATCTTCATCGCCCTCGATCAGCCCCGACCTGCGGCGGCTGCTCCTGACTGCGTTCAGGGCCGCCCTTGCTTTTCTGCTGTTCGATTGCCATTCCATCTTATCCCAGGTCCGGCTCAACTCCACAAAGCTGGCAGGAAACAAGCGGCGCAGTCTCTCCTCCTCGGGGGGAAGCCTGCTGAATAGGATGTTTGGTGGGAGCTCCAATTCTTCAGGATCCAAGATTGAAAGCGATTCCAAGGCCGAGGCAAAGTCTCCATCTCCGGGCTCGAGTCCCGATCCCAACAACCCGGGCTCTGCAAAACCAGTCCTCTCTCAGCTAAACCGCGTAGACGAGCGCGGCGGCTTTGCCAGCCCTCCGGCCCGCACCGACGCTGCCGCAAGCTCTAATGAGAAGAAACGGAGGGGCAGTAGCGTTGGAAGCAGGGCTAGCAACTTCCTGGCCTCGGCCAAGAACACGTTGAATTTCTCCCAGGGCAGCCGGGGAAATGCTGATCTGAGCTCGCAGACACCACTGCAGAAGCTCGGCAAGCAAGATCCCGCCTTGGCTGTGCCCCAAGGCCAGCACAACAATTCCGCTGGCGAATCGGCGCCGGGTCCCAGGTCAACATTCCGAGTTGGCGTCTGGGAAGACAGGAACAAAAGGTGCCGTCGGACTATGGAAGACACCCACGCGTTTTTGTACAATTTCTTGGCCACACCGCCGCCGGCCTCTGGCGATCTACCGCCAAAACCCAAACAGGACAAGGCTGGTGCGGAAACACTCGACAAGGAAGTCGTAGAGTCTGACAATGGGTACTTTGCCATTTTCGACGGCCACGCCGGTACTTTTGCCGCCGATTGGTGTGGCAAGAAGCTCCACCTCCTCCTCGAGGACACGATACGCAAGAACCCAGCAGCGCCTATTCCCGAGCTGCTCGACATGACATTCACGGCTGTCGATGCACAGCTTGAAAAGCTGCCGCTCAAGAACAGTGGTTGCACGGCTGCGATTGCTCTTTTGCGATGGGAAAACCGCACCCCCGCCTCCGCCCTCGATCCACGATCTGCTCACGTCGGCCTCACGAAACCAGCGTCACAGCCAACTGAGGTCAACGCTGCCGAAAAGGAGAAGAAGGCCACCACGTCACCTGGCAGAGGCTCTTCTTCTGTCTCCTCCTCGACTGATGCTGTGCAGACCAAGCGCAGAACATCCACGATGCGCCAACGTATTCTGTACACGGCAAACGTAGGAGATGCACGCATCATTCTTTGTCGCGGAGGAAGAGCTCTTCGGCTAAGTTACGACCACAAGGGGAGCGACGAGCTCGAGGGAAAACGGGTCACGAATGCCGGCGGGCTCATATTGAATAACCGTGTCAACGGCGTGCTCGCCGTCACGAGGGCTCTAGGTGATGCATACATGAAGGAGCTTGTGACTGGGCACCCATACACCACAGAGACTGTCATACAGCCCGATGTGGACGAGTTTTTGATTATTGCATGTGATGGCGTAAGTTTGAATGATGACTGACGATGTTTCCTGACTTGGGTCATCTGACTGATCACTGATCGATCCCCTGTCGGTAGCTATGGGATGTCTGCAGCGACCAAGAGGCGGTCGATTTGGTCCGCAAGATACAAGATCCAGTCACGGCGTCGAGGAAATTAGTCGACCACGCGTTGGATCGTTTCAGCACAGACAACCTGTCATGTATGATTGTTCGCTTTGAAAACGCAGCCGCTGCCGGCCAAGCCAAGTCCGAGAGCGAGAGAGCGGCAGGCAGTACCGAATCGGCGACATCATCTACCAAGGTAAGCGAGGCAGAGAAGATTGTCTCGGATACCAGGCAGAAGATTGCAGAAGGAATGGCGTCTCCTCTCGGGATATCTGCCAGCAATAGTGGTCGTGGTTACGATACTTTGCCTGCTGATGGAGGACAGCTCGTGGTAACTACTACTACCTTCGACGAGGGTGTGGAGGAAGAATTGGAGGCGTCTGGAAAGGACGAGGTCGTGGAGGTGACAGCTACCCAGGGCCAGGGCCAAGATGAAGATGTTTCAGAAGCCACCCTGACTATCAGTTCGGACAAGGGCGAGAAAGGTGCTCAGGAATGATGGGAGTTGTGAAGGACGTGTTGCCATTGCTGCTGGTGTTGGTCCTCGGCACAAGAATTTAGAGGACTGTTGTGTGGGTGGGTGGTGGGCAGGGCGCCAGGGCAAGAAGGAGGATGGATGCCGAGACTAGAGATTCAATCACTACGCTTTCACGTGCACTTTCATCGCCTTGAATCACAATTATGACTTTGGACGTAGTGATGAAGGAGAACAAAAGAAGGAAAAAAAAAAAGAAGATATATCTACTTTCAGTCCGCTTGGGAGAAAGGTGGGGCGGATATACTATGTATGTATGTATGTATGTATGTATGTATGTATGCATGTATGTATGCATGTATGTATGTATGTATGTATGTGTATGTAGAGTGTGCCGGGGGAGAAAAGAAGATCATTGCCACTTTTTGCGTGACAATGTTTTGCAGCCGCCGGATGTGGCAGATAATGCGTTGAAGGGATGTACACTGATTTCCTGCCTCATGTGATGCTCCTCGCGCTGCATTGGGGCCTTTCAGAAAATAGCGAAAATGGGAAAAATAAAACGAGCATTTAATGGCAGTAATTTGTGAGTATGCGCTGCACGGGCGGGGTTTATTTTTTTTAACATTTGATTATTGTCATCTTCATACTTTTGATTTTCCCCTTCTTCTCTACTGCCAAAACGCTTTGACTTGGTGGGAATCCTCACTCACTATTAAATGTTGTGCGGATGGACGTGTGCGGATGGACGTGTGCGCACAGAGGCGTGTCTGTGTTTTGGTCCATGAGGCCATGAGGAGTGGTTGGAGTGGGTGCACCTATGGCTGTGGCTGTGGCTGTTGGGCAATGTCACAGGTATGTTGACCATCTCCATGCATTCTGTGCGAGAAGATGGCACCATGTTTCTTCATTTACTTGTGACTTTCCTGATACATGATGGCCATCACTTGTTGCATCCTAGCACAAACGGCAAGTTCTGTGCTTCAAGCGCGACTCAGGGTCTGGCACGAGACTGCGGCGCAGGGCGTGAGAGGAGGGGAAGGGGAAAGGGCAGGAAACGGGGTTCCAAAAGCCGGGAGGAAGTCCAAGCTCAGCAGTCGAATTGATGCATGTCGACCCCGAGATCTCGGGCAGTGTAAATGACTCGACTTTGGGGGACGAAAATAATCCGATAGGAGACCCCGTTGCCTCGTGGGGAAGAGACCCAAGAGAGAGCCTCATCATCTGAAGCGAGGTCGATCAAGACGAGACAACGGGCGTCATTACGTACTGAGGTATACCTACTACCCACTACATACATACTAGGTACGTACCTATCTGGCCGGGCTGCATGGGGGTGGAGCGGGGGGTTCTGCCTTCTTTGTTTTGTTCCTTGCGTCTGCTGTAAATGCCCTTGGCCGAGCGAGTTGCGCTAGAAGCGGCGCCAATTGATGGCATTGTTTTTGGGGGGG
>JMQE01001683.1:0-13815 GCA_000731825.1 Hypocrella siamensis | reverse complement strand
CCCCCTCCCTATGCACCCCCCGAACTTGACTCGATTGATGTTTCTTTCTCAAAACTAACCTTGTCTCTTTCAGCATGGGTGGATTCGTCCGTTATGGTGAGATCAACAATGACTTTGTCATGCTCAAGGGTTCTATTCCTGGCGTCAAGAAGCGTATCATGACTCTCCGCAAGTCCATGTTCACTCATACCTCCCGCCGTGCACTCGAGAAGATCAATCTCAAATGGATCGATACGTCGTCGGAATTTGGACATGGTGCTTTCCAAACGCCCGCAGAAAAGAAGCAATACCAAGGAACTCTCAAGAAGGATTTGGCCACTGCATGATTTGGTGGATTATCTTGATGATACTTCCCTTTTCCTAATCTTTTTTTCCACGGAATTTCGTACTGTTGTCGAGGGACTGCAGTTGTTCTTCCCCTCTGGTTCTTGGTATGAGCTCGTCATGGGTTCGTGATGGGTTGGCTCGTGTCGAGAAGTAGAGATAGAGGATTTCGTAAAAAAAAAAAAAACTGACAAAGGAGCATGAGGACCGAGTTTTGTTTGTCATATCTGCTCTGAACGTGTCCAAATCATCTTCCACGTCCCCGGTCTTGGATCACTCATCCTCACCTCCAGTAGTCCTTCTCAGTGCTGGGATTTAAGCAAGTGCTTGAGAACATGTGCAAGTAGGTGTACTTTCTAAAACGCACAATCCAGTACAGAGAAAGGAAAAGAGAAAAAAAACAGTCAGTCCTGAAAAGCAAGACAACAGGTGTGGAAATTTTTGTAAGCCGCCCAAGACGGCCGTTTATCTTGCAGCCACACAAGTGTCGGCCTGACGTCACCCCACTTGGGTCAGTTGGTATCAAGAAACAACTTGTCCCACGAGCTCCATATCACATTTTATCCCCCCCGTTTCTTCTCGAATGTGCAAGATTCCGCTCCCTTCCTCGATCCGCAGCCTGTCCAAGCCTCGAGTAGTTGCCAAGTTTCCGAGCCGGACGAGCTTGCTCAAGCTAATCACAGCACCACCTCGCCCCTCGACTCTTGATCCGCGCCGTTCCTGCTTGGTTACGCGCACCAACCTTAAGCCAAATACCGGCGACGGAGCCCCCCGAGCCACAATGGCCAGCGACGAAGAGTACATGTCCTTCCTGGACAAAGCCAATCAGGACCTGAGCGACGGAAACGCCAGCTCCAAGTCGCACAAGGCTGAGTTCAAGACGACAGAACAGGGGCGGCAAGCGCCCAAGGTGATTCGGGATGCGTGCCAGGATGCCTTTTACGTCACGGATGCGGACGAGCCTTTTCACGGAGTTTCTCTGGACTGGGATGGTGATGGATTGCCGGGAGAGGGTATGCTCGGACTTTATATTTTTTTCCAATCGCACTTTTACTTGGGCGCTTGCTGACTAGTCACTGCTATTTTTTCCTTCTTTTTCTTTTGCACCGTCGATAGTCGAGTTTGCCAAGCTCATTAGACATTGGGACGCTGAGTCGGCCAACATCACCATTATGGATCCGACAGAGTGGGATGCCCGTGGACAGTACACCAAGCTTATTGATGCAGTGAGGGAAGCGACCAAAGGGAATGATGTGAGGGTATATCGCGTTGCGAGGGACAAGACTCGCTCCGAGTACTGGGTCGTGTCGAGTGAAGGGGGACGGATTGTGGGAGTCAAGGCCTTGGGAGTGGAGAGCTGATGATTCCTCGAGGCTTGTGGTTGTCGGGGTAGTTGAAAAGCTTTGCGAGGGTTACCTTTAAATTTCAGGCACAGCAGAAATCCAATATGTTGGTTTTTTCTCTTTACCTTCGGAGGCCGGACGGCGGAGGGGCTTTGATCAAATGGAGTACGAGCGTATTCTCTGTTCTTTTGCTTCAAGTAGATGCGGCCCGAAAAAGATTGCACCGCAACATCCTGCATCCCGCTGTGCTCTCCCTGTCTGGCTGAGCCGCCCTTCAGCGACGCCACCAGCTTCGTCTGTTGGCTTCAGTTGGTTTGCTGTGCGGCTGCAACGTGCGCCGGAGATGCCCATGGCGGCCCGACGTCTGCATGACTCAATCTGGCTATATGAGACCCGACTCTTGCGAGGTCCAAACAGGTCCAAGTTTGGGCGTCGCCAAGTACCCAGGGGGTCAATCATAAATAATAGCCCTCATCAACCGTGCCTGAGAGATGAAAAAAATAAGCCACTTGAAGTCGAAGAAGCCCTTTGATTTTTCTTGCAAACGCACATCATGACATGGCGAGGCTAATCGCTATCTACTACCTACTTACCAACCTGTTTGCATCATCAGGCAACCCATTTGCATGACATGCAGTCACGTGTGTCCCGCCATGCGCTCCGTTTCTCGCAACCCCCCACGCATGTCATGTCAGATCAAAGTACGGAGTAAGCAGGCCAAGATGGCAAAGAGGAATCGCAGCATCGACAAGTCGCGGAGCGTATTTCCACAGCCGCCAAGTCCTTGACCTCGGTCGTTTGGAAGTTTTGCAATGGCGGGCTTTGTAAGTCCATGGATCCTGAACTAAGAAACGTTGAAGGGAAAGGAAAAAAAAAACTTGCCTCTCCCTCCCTCCCTCCACCACCGCCAACCTTTCTGCTCTCTCTTGCCCACGTTTGCTGACACAATCCTAGCAAGCCGCTATCGTGCCCTCGCTCGAGACGGTACGGTCCGTCATCGACACCAGCCGCGGCAAAAGACCGACGCTCGTGCCGGTATACCGCCAAATCTCGTCTGACCTGATCACGCCGTCGGCAGCCTATCTGAAAATCTCGGCGGCGTCGTCATCCGAGTACTCCTTCCTGTTTGAGTCGGCGGCAACGGAGCAGATTGGACGATACAGCTTCGTGGGCGCGGGGCCGCGCAAGATTGTCACGACGGGCCCCGGGTACGGCCCCGAGACGGATCCCCTGCCGGCGCTGGAGAAGGAGCTTGCGCGCCATGTGGTCGCCCATGTGCCCGGGCTGCAGCTGCCGCCGTTGACGGGCGGAGCGATAGGCTACGTGGGCTACGACTGCGTGCGGTACTTTGAGCCCAAGACGGCGAGGCCGATGAAGGACGTGCTCGGGATCCCCGAGTCGCTGTTCATGCTCTTTGACACTATTGTGGCGTTTGATCGCTTCTACGGCATCATCAAGGTCATAACCTACGTCGAGGTGCCTCCCGAGCGTGACGACGACGCCGACGGCGACAAGCTGGCCGAGGCGTACGACAGGGCGGGACAAATCATCGACAGGCTGGTCCATGTGCTCAACGAGCCCGACATCAAGCTGCCGCGGCAGCCGCCCGTCCAGCTCGGCCACGAGGCCACGTCCAACATTGGCCAGAAGGGGTACGAGGCGCACGTCGCCCGGCTCAAGGAGCACATTGTCCGGGGCGACATATTCCAGTGCGTGCCGTCGCAGCGCTTCGCGCGCCCGACGAGCCTCCACCCCTTCAACATCTACCGCCACCTCCGCACCGTCAACCCGTCGCCCTACCTGTTCTACGTCGACTGCAAGGACTTTCAGCTCGTCGGCGCCTCGCCCGAGCTGCTGGTCAGGAGCGAGAGCGAGCCCGGCGCCGCCCGCCGCGTCATCACCCACCCCATCGCCGGCACCGTCCGCCGCGGCCACAACGCCGCCGAGGACGAAGCCCTGGCCGACGAGCTGAGGAGCTCGCTCAAGGACCGCGCCGAGCACGTCATGCTCGTCGACCTGGCCCGCAACGACATCAACCGCGTCGGCGATCCCTACACCGTCCGCGTCGACCGCCTCATGGCCGTCGAGAAGTTCAGCCACGTCCAGCATCTCGTCTCTCAGGTCTCGGGCGTCCTGCGGTCCGACAAGACGCGCTTCGACGCCTTCCGCTCCGTCTTCCCCGCCGGCACCGTCTCCGGCGCCCCCAAGGTTCGTGCCATGGAGCTCATCGCCGAGCTGGAGAAGGAGAAGAGGGGAATCTACGCCGGCGCCGTCGGCTACTTTGGCTACGATGGCCAGGATGCCGACGGCAACACCGTCGAGGGGCCCATGGATACCTGCATAGCCCTGCGCACCATGATGGTCAAGGATGGCGTGGCCTACCTTCAAGCAGGTACGAAGCGGCCGTTTTCTCTTCTTTCTTCTTTTTTCCCCTCCCCTTTTCCCCCCTTTCCTTTCTTTCTTTCTTTCTCTTTTCTCTTATTTACCCGTGTGTGTGTGTGTGTGTGTGTGTGTGTGTTGTTGTTGGCTTCAAAAACGTCTCCTTGCTAATCAAAGCGGCTACAGGGGGCGGTATCGTCTTCGACTCCGACGAGTACGACGAATGGATCGAGACCATCAACAAGCTGGGCGCCAACATGTCCTGCATCAAGTCTGCAGAGGAGCTTTACTACCAGCAGCAGCAACAGCAAGCGGATAAATAGATTTTTCTTTCTCTTTCATTTCCCCCGTTTCATCACCGAACGTACATGCGACGACCAATAGACTTAGTACATGCATCAGCTGAATGAGATGCGTTTCCATCACGTTTACGTTTTTTCCAAAAAAGACATGCTCCTTGAAGTACATGTATTGTGTTCAATCTAGTACACAGAGCTTTCAATCTCCACGAGCTCAAGACACTCGAGCAATGCTATGTAAACAGTCATGAATAACTTGATAAAATTGAAATTTTGCGTCAATCGTCAACTCGTCACTGCATCTAGTGCATACACAAACCTTTTTCCATCCATGCATCCAGACTGTCCGGTTCTCAGCTGGCCATGGCCATGGTCAAGGTGCAGGCTGTCCAATCCCCTGCGCCACTCCCCGGCAACCCGGGAAAGCCAACTTCTTCACAGATGGAGTGTTTACGCCTTTTTCTTCATGCTTTCCGCTGCGCCCCCGCCAACGTTGTCGTCGTCGTCGTCGTCGTCGGACCCAATCGTCCAAGACCATCGGCGCTTCTTTTCTGTCCGCTTGCGCTTCCTATTTGCAAGGACGTTGCTGGAACAGGGGGACACGGGGGTGCCGGACGCTGCAACCTTCCACTTCGTGTTTTCAAACGAATCAGATGTCTGACCGACAACTTGGGCTTCGGCTGCTGCGAAAGCCAGTGCTGTTTCGGACGTGCTGGCTGAACCAAGGCCTGGTGAGGAGGCGGGTGAGCCATCTTCAGCCAGGAGGTCGATGTGGCTTCTCGTGTAGATGACGGTGGTGATTTCTTGCTCCAACGGACTGCCGTACTCTACTCTCTTGGCAGGTTTTCCTCGGAGCGCAGGTGATGGACATGTGGGCGACAGGAGAGGAGTGGGCGTCCTGGGCGGCAGGGGAGAATTGCGCAGGATGCTGCGAACGTTTCGGGAATGCGAGTACGGCAAATGTCCAGTGCATAGTGGGAGCGCTAGCAAGGCCTTGCAATGACGCCGCGTGCTCTCATGGGAGCTTGTCGGTGGTGCGGCGGATCGGCAGCTTCTGGGCGATGGCGAATCGACCGACGAGAGTGAGCACATCTTGGACGAGCTGTCGGGAGCGACGGCAGACAGGGGCGGCGTAGCCGTCATGGTGCTTGGTAACACCAGATCCATTGGTCGTGGTGACATTGGCTGAGAGGTCTCGGGCGTCTGGGGGTGTGATGATGCCCATGGTGTCACATCTCTTGATCTCTTGTTCGACGCGCCAATGGGCGACCAAAGATGGGAGTGATCCATGGGTCTTACAGCGCTTTCAGGTTCAAAGTGTGACGAGGCCGAAGACCACTCGATAGCGGCAACGTAGACGTTGGACATGGTGTTGAAGGTGGTGGGATCGCTAGGATTGAGAGGTTGTCCTCTCAGACTCTTGGACGGCGGGTTGCAGAGCATTTTCGTTTGGAGAAATAACCGAGGCCTCTTTGAAGGGCCAGGACCAGGTCGTGACGCCATCTAGACGGGAGAATCGTACGACCGACGACAAGGGCAGCAGTGCCTATTCTGAGTCTTGTCCGACCGAGGTTGGTCATGCATGTACTTTGCTGATGCTCACAGCTCAGCGAACGGCGCGACGGGTTATCTTTTTAAGCCAATGAGCTCAATGAGGTCAAAGTCATGATACCAAATATTCGTGAAATTGGTCCAAAAAAAAAAAAGAGCCACGTGCGAACAAGCAGCCTTGGTCGGCTATATATGACATTCATCATCGGCTCATCGTTTGCCCAAAGGGGTGAGGGCGCCTAGTAGACTGGCCCGGCCCCAAGTAGTAAGTAGGTATGTACATATGTATGTAACAAATGTAGTCTTTGCAGGAAGACAGTCCCGTACGACCGGCCGGCAATGTCATCATTCGACGGAGCTCGAGAATAAGCGCCGACCCCTGCAGCAGGAGTCCCATGGTCTTGTACGGAGTGCCAATCACGAACAAAACTGTACGTACTCGTGAACCGCGCCTTATCGCCTGTTTCCACTGCTGGGCGTCTATCCCGCACACGGAGTTTCCAGCGTCACCTGTGCCTGCAGGCCGGATAGTATGTGCTTACATGTACCTTCTACGTACAATAAGTACGTAGACGGGCGTTCTGTTGATGCACGATGCAGGTTGATTACGCGATGTTTGCTGCTCATGAGGCGGTTTCACATGTTTCCTTGGTTCGAGTTCCATCCGGACAGGTCGGAGCAGATTCCAGAAGTGAAGAATTCCTCATCTGATCCTTCATGGTTGACGAATTCGCTTCATCTGAAATCGCCATGAGTGACTGCCCTTGTCGGACATCTGTCTTCAACGGAACTCGCTGGGCGGGCCATGACGGTTTGTTTGATGCACGTCAGCCGGACCGGAGCAGATTTTCGCGCTCGCAGGATGAATCCCTCGGTCAGATTTCTGCATCAAGTATTTCCTCCATGTGAACCGGTGTGCCCGCGCGGAAGACTGGTCTAAAAGCATCGTTTAGCCGGGGCACACCAACAGCTTTGTCCTCCGTCATGTCAGCCCTTGATTCGAGGCGATTGACATGTCTGTTTACAGTATCATGCCCGGGTGCCATCAGCTTCGGCCACTCCATACGTCTTTGTTCTTTGTCTTTGTCTTCCTTTTCGTATCTTCGTATCCGTATCATAATGCGATTTGTAGGGAGAAAATGAGACCTCGGGATGGGGGCTGCATTTGACCAGGAAGGAGCAATGACCAATCGCGGCGGGCGCTTTCCTCCCCAAAGGATCAAATTCAGCGTGCATGCCCGCCTACCCTACCGCCCCCCCCAGCTCGCCTATCCCGACTACTAGGTACTCGGTACCTAATATCCTAGAACGCCGAACAGAGTCTGCCTCCGTCCATGCATCCAGTCGCACTCGCACAGCAAGTCTCGGACGAAATTAACCCATCTCCAAATTGAGGAATGGTTTCTTTCTATGCTGACGGCGGAGCTGCTCACTGCTGAGCTGCAAAGGTCCTTTGCCTCCTATTGTCTCCCACAAACTACCCCCGGCGATTATGTCCAGAGACAGTGTTAAATCCGGCCTGTAAAACCTAGGATTTGATGACAAGAGCACTCCTATGCCGATCCATGGATGAGCAAGCGAGACGCGTCCCAAGACAAAAGCATGATTCCCTCATCCTGCAGTTTGTTCGTCCTGGCCCCCGAATCATCATCATCTCCGTCCAGACATGACAAACGTGTCTGACCAATGCAGGACTATGATTGCTTCTATGCACAAGTCTACGAGAATAGAGAGCCCTCTCTCAAATCCAAGCCACTCGGCGTGAAGCAGAAGAATATTATTGCAACATGCAATTACAATGCCCGAAAGCTTGGCGCCCAAAAACTCATGCTTGTCTCACAGGCACAAGAGACATGTCCGGGTCTGGTGCTTGTCGACGGAGAGGACTTGACCCCTTTCCGTGACACGAGCAAAATTCTGTTCAATTTTCTGCGCTCACATTCGTGGAATGACAGGGCGGAGCGCATGGGGTTCGATGAGGTCTTCATGGGTAAGTGCGCCCATCGTAACATGCCATGAACAAATCTGGATGCATCCTGAACATACAATATCAGATGTAACCGACATGGTTGACTACAACATCGAGATATTGAACACGACCTGTCTTTCCGAAGCATTCTTCCACTTGTCAAATCAGGATCCGGAACTCGGTTTCCACTGTGATTTGACGTCCATCTCAGGCTGTGTCGAAGGCGCCCTTACGGACAAGGCATCTCTTGATAACAAAATCTATCTGAGACTGCTGTTGGGCTCTCACCTTGCAAATTACCTGCGATGTAAACTTGAGACAGTATTCGGCTACACTTCGACATGCGGCATCTCAACCAACAAGCTCTTGAGCAAGCTTGTGGGCTCCCGCAATAAACCTCGAGACCAAACAACGCTGCTGGCACTCGACGATGACGACATTGTCAGGTTTGTAGATGGCCACAAGACCAGACAGATCCCAGGGCTGGGCTCCAAGACCGTTGCGCAGCTAGAGTCATACGTTCTTGGAAAGAAAGTGGAACCCGAGTCGCAATTCACTTCAATCTTATTCGTGCGCGATGTTCGCCTTCATCCGTCAATGTCTCCTGTATTTTTGGAAAATTTGCTTTCAGGCCCCGGGGCTGAGAGGGGCGTTGGCCTGAAGGTCTGGGGCCTTCTTCATGGCGTCGACCATTCCGAAGTAAAGATAAGCAGTGGCTTTCCTACGCAAATCAGCATAGAGGACACATACAAGGGCCTGGAATCAACCGCACACATCACAGAGGAGCTGCATAAACTCTCTTGTTCGCTCATACGGCGAATGAGAGTAGATTTGCTCGACCTGGATCAGCACGCTGACCTGCCAGGTGTACAGAGGTGGATTGCTCGACCCAAGACGATAAGGCTTTCCGTTCGGTCGTGGCCGACACGGCAGGGTGGCAACGCAAGTCGAGACTTCAGTCGCGTATCCAGATCCTGCCCGTTACCGCTCTTTGTATTTGATCTGAGAGTCGATATCGATGTTTTGGCACAGCAGCTTGTCGCAGAAATCCTTTTACCGCTTCTCCGACGACTTCATGGAGAGGGAAGGACCAAATGGAACTTGCAATTGATCAACGTATGTGTAGCGAATATGGTGGCTGGTGCTGGGGACGACAGGAAAGGGGCAGGACGGGACATTTCGGCCATGTTCAAGAGGCAAGACGAGGTGCTTCGACCATTTCGGCCTGCTCCGCTGTCGGAAACCGACGGAGATGAGCCGAATGAGGAAAGTTTTTCCCATGAGGAGGAGCTCGAGCAGACTCTGGGATGGCAGGAGGGAAGCCGGTCTTCTTGTCCCACGTGCGGCCATGACCTGCCTCACTTTGCCATGCTCGCGCACACAAGGTACCATCAAATGGAAGACTAGTCCTGTTGTGCCGTGCAGCCGTATTGCGTCTCGCAGCTTCCAAGCAATTAGTTTGATGCTCCCTTGCTTTGTCCGTCGTCAACCGTGTGTTGACCTGGGTTGCACGCCGTCCACAAGTTTCAAAACGTGCTCCCGAACAGGAACCTCACCAAGAGATGCGTTTTTCGAGAAACACAGTCTATGTCTGTGGGGACAGGAGCCACCACGCCTTGAGAGAAATGAAAGCTGCCATCTACATCTGCATCTGCATCTGCATCTCATCCACGCAATCGTTGCTGAATTCTTCTAAGCAAAACATGAGTGGAGGAGGGTGATGGGTGCCATCGTTTGTTCGGATCAAACGCACGACTGTGTCGACAAACTTGCTGCGCGTGGCGTTTGTGTGACTTGCCGTTGGTAACGGGCAACGTTGTTGGAACATTGATCAACGACCAGGCCGGAGATGGCCCTCGTGAATGCTACGACAAGTCGTCTCTGGGAAGCAAAAGCCTTTCTTTGCAATACACGTCATGGGATCCATGCTGCAAGGGGCCGGTGCGTGTGCGGAAGCGAGGCAAATGGCTTGCATACTCTCGAAATGGCCTGGGATGCGGCCAAGAAGGTTTGAAATCGTACACGCGCTGGCACAAGAGTACACGGGCACACATGTGCTCGGTATTGCGACCAGGAGAAGTCGGTCGGACAGTGACGAGGCCCGCAAGCACTGTTTGAACTTCCGTGGACGGCTAGAAGCATGTCAACGCATGTGGGTGTTTGTGAAAAGCTGAAAGGGCTGTTAAGGCTTCGTCTCTTGCTCCATCTACGAAAATGGCAGAGGCTCCGGCGTCGACGCTTCTTTGGTGTGGCCCTGCCAAGCGATGGTCTTTGTGCTTGTAATCTGCAAGAACAGACTGCTGCGTTTCCGCGTGCCGGCTGCCAGTTATGAGCTGCCAGCTATGAGCTGCCAGCTGCCAGCTGCCCGTTCTTGCCTGCCATGTGATGACGTGACAGCTCGTTGGCTCGCAGTCTCGAACGGCTCGGCCCAGGTGACGCCGGTTCCTTCTTGACGGAAAGAAAGAAGAGAAAAAGAAGAAGAAAGGGAGCACTCCCATTCTGCGCCTTACTCGCCATTATCAGAGGCCGTTTGTGATTCAAAGGTAAGAGCTCGGGTTTCGAGAAGCGACCCATTGTTCACGTCGCCTTGTCTATCTGTGAATGTAGCTTCATCATTGCTCTCTTCCGGCCGTCTTTGTTCAGAATACATGTTTTCTGCTCACTGCCTCAACGCTGCAAAGACGTATAAGCACGGCCGCAAGCTTGCAATAGCCCTGAAGAAGACTTCTTTCTTCACCTGAGGTTTTCTGATTTTCATGGCAAGCTTCTTCACATCGAACACCGGTTGCGGAGTTTGTCTATTGACTAAGGCAAACGAGAACCAACATGGGACGAGGACCCCGAGGAAATGGACACCAAACAGCACGCAGGCCGGTTGAGATGACTGGAATCATTTCACTTGCTGAGAAGAACGACTTCACCGTTCTCGTCACGGCAATCACCGAAAAGATGCACACGGATATGAGCAGCATGTTTGATTCGCCCCCCGTTCGTCCAATTCGTGGTCAGCCCGAGGCCCATCATTGGCTGTCGCTTCCCCTTCTTCATCGGAGAGGAAGCAACAAAGAAAACGTGTCGACAGCACATGCGTTCCGGGGCAATGTCCAGGGGCCACCAGCCTCGGTGTATGATGAGACGCATCAGATCATTCTAAAGGAGGAGAGCGAGGCCATGACACCACAACTTAGGGAATTGAAAAAAGAAGCACTTGCTCACTTTAAGAAGTGGCAGACAAACGTGCTTCAGCGCCTTCGAGAAATGAATGTCGGCGACGCGGCGCAATTCGCTTCTGGTTCTCGTCGTAGGGGTCGGGTTGGTCGCGGAGGGAGCCGTGCTGGACGAGGTGGTCGTGGAGGCAGAGGTGCTTCGACAGCTGCCCTCACGTTGGCCACAGGTAGGGCGCGCCCCCTGTCGCAGGCACTCATGATCTTTACCACTGATTGATGGGAACCAGGCCCTCCTCGAGCTCCGACAAATCACATAGACGCTGAACTGGCGTCGAGACACCCCCCTACTCCCAATACGCTGTGGACTCTCAAAATAGAAAGACGAAAGCTCTTTCTTCATATTGCTTTACTCACTCTTCTTTCTCTTCAAGAATATACTGCTTATTCGCGAATCTTGCTCGTCCGTGTCGCGTCGTCTCTGAATTTACAATTCAAAACTTATCAGATGGACGAGAATCGCTTAGCTCAGGGTCTGGCCAGAGCGGCTCTCGAGGTGTCACCCGAAGAAGAAAACACAGAAGAAGGGAAAGTAGTGAGGAAATGGAAACTCGGATTCGGTCATTCGTCTGGATCATCTGCTCCTGCTAACCTTGCTGGTCCATTGAAGAACGCCGGGGTTGGAACTGCGCAAGGTGGGCTTACTTTGACTTCAACAGCTGCCGCAGGGCTTTTGGGCGTCATGTCTGAGAATGGACTTGCGATGGGATCCCTCTTCGGAATGAACCCGACGAGACCACTTGCCAAAAGTTTGGAGACGTTTCTACGAGAAGTTCAAGACTTCGCCTTTGTCCGACTCTGCAACAACAATCAGTATGAATATCTTGACCCTAGAGGGTCGCCGGTCGAGGATCGCAGACTTCGTGTGGTGGTGGCCGTCAGCGGGTGTTTATCAGGGGCCGACGACATCACGAAGCCCTGGAGACTTCTCAACAGCCAGGTCGAGGTGTATGCCATACGCTGGGAAACTGCAGCGCTAACGAATCTTGGAAGTGCACTCGAGACGGTCATCAAGAGTACAGCTTGGGTCAGCGCCAGTCGAGACATAGAGTCCCAAACAAGTGAGTTGCTGCGCGCCCCCTCCCCGGGATGACGTGGTGAATGATGCATTCTGACCCTAGACCCATCAGTTTTCCAGAGCCTCATCAGCTCGACTTGGCCAGAAGCTCTTTTGCGGGTGAGCAAGATCATCGACAATCCATGGAGCGTGGGGATGGTTCGCGCGGAGAAGGCCGGTGCAGTTCTTGCCGACTCGCTCATAAGACAAAAGATCCAAGGCGATCGTCCAATCTCTTTGATTGGATTCAGCCTCGGTGCGCGGGCAATCTATGCTTGTCTCATGGTCTTGGCAGAGCGCCGTCAGTTTGGCGTGGTGGACTCGGTGGTGATGCTCGGCACACCAGCCCCCTCGGAAAGCCGAGTATGGTTGACCCTCAAGAGCGTCGTGTCTGGGAGGCTCGTCAATGTCTACTCGGAGCGTGACTACATTCTCGGCTTCCTCTACCGCACATCCAACACACAGTTTGGCATTGCGGGCCTACAGGAGATCCAGGGAGCCGACGGGGTGGAAAGTCACCGGGTGAAGTCACTGCCTAGAGGGCATTTGAGCTATCCGTCGCTGATGGGACAGATTCTGAGAGACATTGGATGGGAGGATATCGACATGAAGGCTATTCGTGGACAGTATCCGTCGCCCCTGGGCCAAAGGGGGCGAAACAGACCCTAAGCTTGCTCTACACGGCCGTCTTGTTTCTTGTCTCTCTTTTCGTTTTGGCATGGAAAGATTTTCTGGCAAGAGGGAGAAAGCATTGCGTCCCAAGATTGTTGGCTCGTTTCGTCTTTATATGATCTGGCATGACGTCGTTGCTTGAGAAGGGGATCACGAGAGACGGTTTGTCGCTGATGTACGTATCAGACGGTGCAACTTGTGGCAAAGTAGATAGTGGCTCTATGTAAGGGACTAGTGCTGCGACGGGACTGTATCAAAGTAGCGAGAGCAGGACTAAGAAATGAATATCCCCACCCCTCTTCACAAGAGCCATGAAAGGGTGCTTGATTGATCATAAACAGTCGACCGACAGCGGTCAGAATCCAAGTTTGACGTTTTTTATAAGGAGGGCTGTGACGAGCTACAACAGCCATGTACATATGATTGTCTTTTGTGGTTTGGAGACGTTTTGAGCAATATGTGGATGGCATCATGGAATCACTGAGGAACTTTATTCTTTAATTTCCCACCCATCCACCCCCTTCTCCAGGAAGAAAGGTTGGAAGAAAGCTCGCAAGTCTCCGTTCCTGCTTTGGGGGGGGAGTGGTGATGCTCCATTTCATGTCCCATTGTATCCACTTTTTTTTGTTACTTGTTTACTCCGTCTTCCCATGGCGTGCCTGCCGTCACTTACTAAGTACCCTTTTTTTTTTTGTCATTTTCTTCCTGCCCGCGGGGTAGAGGTACAGTACAGTACGGTAGTAGATGGAATGAGAAACAGAATGAAAAAAAAATCCTGATTGTACAAGGGTGCTGCTGACTCCTTCCTCCTTTTTTTCTTTTCTTATATTAAAAAAAAAAGGGAAGAAGAAAAACGTATGACAAAAAAGGTGATGGGTAGGGGGGGGGGAATACACTGATATGACGCTCAAGGGATTTTGGTACTTTCCATCCATCAGGCTAAGTTGGGACAAGACTTTTGGCAATTGGTTATTTTAGGGGGGGGGGGGGGATTTTT
>JMQE01001682.1:0-13824 GCA_000731825.1 Hypocrella siamensis | reverse complement strand
TAAAATTAGGTGAACTCCCTTACATACATACTGATTTTTTTTTTTTTTTTTTTTTTCACAAAATTCTTTTTAGAAACGTAGATTAGATCATTGCATAAACTGGTAGAAATGAAGAGCCGTGGTTTTAAACTAGCTTTGGGTAGTGAATGAGTTTGCGTGCAATGTGGGTTTGTGGAGAAGGCTCATTTTGAAAAACGACTGCGTCCCCACTTGCTGTTCTCTAGACTAGACTCTCTTATTATCATGCTTTTATGCTCTTATTGTAAATGAAAAAAAAAAAAAAAAAAAAAAAAAAAAAAACTAATTAAATTGAATAATGAGAAAATAAAAATGAGAGGCTGTCATGGACTCGAGCTCGAGGCTGGGGTCCTAGTAGGCGCCACACCGGTTGAACTTCAGGCTTTGCACGCAGAATAGGCGCGTATGGCTCGGCAGAGCCGTATGCGCAGACTTGAGATTGCTGATCGCAAAATTGACGCTTACTCGCAGTAGTCGTAAGGCCAGTCTATTATAGCGGCCTGCCTTTTAAAAAAAAAAAAAAGAAAAAAAAAAGGCCGTGATACGAGGACGCTTGGCAAGTCTTGAAAAAGTCCACCACCATTTTGAGCGTGGCCGTCAGGTGTGAGAAAAGCATGTGCACGTGATGGACAAGGAGCAACGATGGCTGACTTGACTTGAAATTACCCATAGGCATAAACAACCTTGATGAATTGCCCACAAGCTCCCCCCGACTGGTGCGGGCATCGGATTGGCCAAACTAAACAATGACGCCACTTGTGCAAACTAGTCTACGGTCAGTTCATGCGCGCGTGTCTGTCAAAGCCGCAGCCAAGTCATCACCTGTTTATTCCCTGGTGTGTTTCATTTCTTTCAAGTCATGCTTTGCGAACCCCCATGTCGTAGGTGCCTCAAACAAAAAGCTCTTAAGAGCTTCTCATTCTCCCCGGCTATTTCCGGTTTCTCTTGTACTTTTTTTTTTTACCCCCAACCATTTCCCTCTTCAACTTTATCCAGCAAGCATTTATTGTCTATTCTTCTTTCGCCAAAGACATCATTACATCATGTTTCCCCAGCAAGCTTTGCTGGTCCTCGTTGCGCTGGTCCAAATCTCGCCGGGCCTCGGAGCTCCATTGCCGCCCGCACCTCTCAGTCCGTCTCGACCTTCTGTTTCGCCGACCGGACCACCACGAGAATCCTGGCAGCTTCCCGTTTCACGCTCAGACACTGAAGAAACTGGGAAACTCAATCGCGAGCGAGAGGACGCAGAGCGCCGGGAGCTACAAAGTAACCAGAACCCCCAGACACCTCCTAAGTCACAAATTGGGCAGGACGTCCACGGTAGCCGTACTGGTAAGAAGCCTCCTCGACGATACTGGAAAGAGAAAGAGCGACGCCCGCCACAGCACCAGCTCCCTCGTGAGACATACCGCGGGCTACAGCACGATGAACAAGCTGGGATGGACGTCGTCGGTTCCCAAATTGGTTCTGCGCATCAGAGGGGCCGTATTGGCAAATTATTCAATGCCCTGAATCCCTTGTCAAAGGTATGAAGTCATTTATCCATTCTCCGCTTAACACATAAATGAAATTCCCCTCCAGTCTGGTTTGCTAAGGTTGCCATGCACATAGAAACCCTGAGGCGAGTGCTTAGTAAGCATAAATGCTCAAAGAGACGAGCGTTGATTCAAAGATAATGAAAAATTGATTGCACATGTAATTTTTCTCTCTCTTAGGAAGATAGTTTTCAGTCTTGGGGAATTATTTAAGGGCGCTGTTTTCCCCAAGTCACCAGAACAACTCTGACGTGATGGCAACAAGAAGGATCAACCATTTTCCGTGCGCTCTGCAAGGCTGACTGTCGTGAAATTAAGCATAAAAAAACGTCGCTCTGCATAAATGTCCCTTGCCAGTCCCCCACGCCACGGCGCCGGAGCCTGCATGGGCGCCACAAAAAAAATAAATGCCGGCGTCATGCATGCATCGAGGGGTCATAATGCAGGGCTGCCGCCTTGTAGGGCTGCCCTGCCGCCTTGCAGTCACCCACACACCCACAACAGATCCGACTGTACTGCACCGAGAAAAAAATGGATCTGCATGACAACCTCATTTTCACGGGGAGGACCTAGGCCAAGGCGCCGTTTTGGCCGGACATGCCAGATATGTCTTTGACGTAGCTACTTTCTCATCTTGAGAATGGTTTTTTTTTTATCCTTCGGTCTTTTTTTTTGGCATAACATGGTTGTGTTTGCTGTTTGTGCATGGGAGGTCGGCCACACCCTCTTGTGAAGTCGCTCGCACGTGACAAAATACCCACACGTGACAGAATGCCCACACGTGACAAGATGCCCACACGTAGCGTGGGCATTTAGGACCCGAGGATTACCCAGCGCTACGGATAGACGCGACGAACGTCGGCCCTAAGAAAAAAAGTACAGACATCTATCGCAGATGATAAAAGTGTTGTGGGCAGAGTATGAAAGGCACTGATGGAGCATCGAGGTCATTTCAAGGGGACTGGCGTCTATAAAATTGCATAATAACCCACCGCCTCCATCCTATGATAACCTGCCGCCTCCATCTTATGATGGCTTGTCGGCCGCTCCTTCTTCGAGCCAACCAGCTCAAGGCAGCCGATCGAGTCAGCCAGGCCGCCTTCACCGCGTCGTTGGCTTCATTGGCCAAAAGATGTCGGCACTCAATCCAGTTTCCTCCAAGATACATCGTGATATATGTTCTTCTTTTTTTTTAAAAAAAAAAGAAGATAGTCTGCTAAGCTGGCCACGTATACAGAAACCCTAAAGAACAAGCTTGTCATTTCTTGTTTTCCATCGGCAGGGTGCAACGAGCACTCCAAGATGTATAATAGTTGTGAGTTTTTAATGCTTCAAACGCCACACTCGCGAGTTCAAAATAGTGTCACATATATCCACCCTTTTTATACTTCTTTAAAAAGAGCCATCGGGCATTGTCCTGTATCCGCACAGGTGTGCGGGCAAATTAAGAAATCCAAGTTAAGGTGATGTTTTTCTTTAAGAAAAGATGAAATAATTCTTGGCTAGTATCTTATCTAAACATGGTTTCTTGGTTATTCTCTTGAGGGGACTAAACTAGCCATCTACCCCTTTATCCATCTGAGCTCACAAAGGTGCCAGCATGATCTCAATCCTGGCTTCATCGTCCTGGACCCGACCCTGAGTGAGCCAGAACAAGAAATGCATTGTATCATCTTTTGACCCAGCCCCTGAGCCGGGCGGTGTCTACAAACCAACGGACGCACAGGCTCGGGCATGGGAATTGGGTGGTCATGAAAGCACTTCTCATTACGGGCCTCTCCACATTTCGTCATGCATTTTGTTATTCGTGCTTATGCCATCTCCGCACCACCTTCATCTCCATGCTTAGGCCCGTTGCATCTCTTGATCTCATCTAGCTTCATTTACTTTAAAGAAGCACGGCTGATATGGCGGATGTTGACGTCTCCCCTGCCCGTGTTGAATGTCATCAGGCCCAGCAGAATTACCCTGCTCGTGAATCTTGTCCGCATCCCGCGAGCTCGCAGCACCGGAACGGCTCTCGGCACATGCCATACTCGCACATGATGGTTACTAATTGGCGATTCTTGACATAATTGTCCTTTGGCCAGATTAAATCACGGTTACACAAACGGACAAGTTGGTCCTCTGCGCGGGTGAAAGACACGAATCAGGGTCTTGGTCTTTACTGCGCGGCGT
Source organism: Hypocrella siamensis (assembly GCA_000731825.1). Lineage (NCBI taxonomy): Eukaryota > Fungi > Ascomycota > Sordariomycetes > Hypocreales > Clavicipitaceae > Hypocrella > Hypocrella siamensis. The sequence continues at coordinate 10,093 of JMQE01001682.1, read as the reverse complement.
TTTTTGCGTCTTCACTCTATTTCCTGCCAAAGACATATATATGAATACGATATCCACGGGTACCCATCGCTTCAGCCTGTGTTACATTGCTTGGCATTCGCTAGGCGTGGCGGATAAAGCATCAAAAAATGAATATTATCGAATCTTACACGATGCTCTGTACACCATGTCAAGGGAAAAGAAGCAAACTCAATTAAAATTGTCTAAAATTGTATCAATTTGGCTTCTCTTGGTCATTCATCATTCCAAGAGCTTCGCGTGAATCCAGTGAGCAGTAAGAAGTGACGGTACGAATTATAGCTTTGGGCTTTGGGCCTTGTTCCACAATTCGCAGACACATGCCAACGTCATGTAGTTCTTGGCTACGTCCTATGCGCAAAGCTTGTAACTCGCGACGTCAGAGTGTGAGCTGATGCAATGATTTTGCCTGTATTCACGATTTTCGGTTCGCTGAGTTGTGATAACCGGTTCTGGCTACCTATTTTGTCTTGCTGAGGGCAAAAAGACTTGGGTGAAAAACCTCTGAGCCTTCCACATTCCAACCAAATGTGCAAGACGCCAGCCTCGTATTTTGTACCAGAATTGTTCAACATGGAGTCAATTTAACCTCGTTGCTTTGCCGCCAGCTCCATTGCACTGGAAACCCGACCGTAGCATCTTTAGCGAAATCGGGGCCAGTCCGGGCAATTGTCTCGATTCGGACGCCAAGTGCCGCGAGACATTTGTGAGAGTCTTGGCCGCTGTTTTCTTTTGCAATGGTCTTGAAGTCGTCTATTGTTGTTTCAAGTAGTGCGGCAGGAAGCGAATCATGATGAAAAAACAGACGGATGGCATTGATCGATGTCGCCCAGTGCGCCCGACGAGGCCGACGGTAGATGTTCTTGGGCTAGCCGGAACCTTGGCCTGGCTATGACTTGATCCATCGACTAGACTGTGGCCAGTAAAAATGCACGCCTGGCAATCCGGCTTTTTCCATCACGAGACGCCGCATTGTCTAAATGAGGGAGAAAACCATCCGTCTTTCCGCCAGGCATCTCATCCGACGCGGAGCTGCATATGTCCAGGACAAGATGAATGCCATACAGCAACCAAGACGCTCAGTATTTGAGAGATGGACAACCTGCACAAGTCAGGTGCGCTTCGTTGGCCATTGAAGCACAAAAGCCAGAGAGATGTGTGCCTCGAATCCAAAACAAAGCTAGAGACACGTACTTTGAAGCGTGAAGGGACTCGACGCCTCTGCGTCTCGTGGCAAAAAGAAAAAACTTGACACTTTTTGCCTTCGCAACCCCCTTAGTACACCATTAATGAAGAAAAAAAAAGCGGGATGAAGCCAGACATATTATATCCTCATCGCCGTCTTTTGCCCGATATTGAAATCCCCCGCCTTGACCACCTTAAACCAAGTCTGTTGCCTTAGATGCGGCATCAATGGCTAAATGAGAATTACTGTGTCGGCTCCAGCATTCTCGTCGGCTTGCGGACAGGTCTACCTCGGAAATTTGTCTGACCGATGGGCGTTTCGGGCTCGGACGGAGCGTCGGAGCTGGTTCCATACTGCGCGAACGATGCGTTAGAGCTGCTCTTCTTCTTATTCTTCTTTGTTCACACGTACTTCTGTGTCGATGCCGCTAGAGCTTGGACCGCTCGCGCGGCTTCCTCGCCAGCTGTGCGGCGTAGAACCGCGGGTACTTCCGTGCATGGAAGACGTGCCGCTCGTGAAGCCCGACTGGTCATCTTCTGAGGCGGGGTAGGAACGACCGCTCTGGTACTGGATCAGGAGGACTCGTGTCAACTGCAATGTCTGAGATTGGGGGCTGCAGGATTTCGCCACGTACCAAGGTATTGCCGTAGCTGCGTCTTCCACGGAATGCCGGCGCACGGTGACCAAGCGGCTCGGCATGTTCGCCTTCCGATGACGTAATGTCGCTGCTGCTCGGGCCGTACTAGAAACTCTATTTTCAGCATCTCAAGGTCTCAGTTTTCATGTGTTTCTCGCGTACCGTTGGGTTGTCGTAGCGCGACGGAGCAGACGAGTAGCCTCTCAGCGTGAGCGGACTGGCGCCACGTGACGGACCGCGCGACGACGAAGTGAACTGGTCGTCGGCTGGGTGAGGCGTGCTGCTGCCCTGGAGATGCTGCGGAGAAAAAGGTATTCAGCGGCGCTTTTTCGTATGTTTGTTTGGGTGCGTCAACTTACTCCTTGGCTGGCATGTCGCGTCGGCCCTTGCTCCCAGCCAGTGGCGCTTGGATCGGTTCGGGCTCTGCTCTTCTGAGTCAGGTGTCAGCGGAAAGAAGAAGATTAAAAAAACCGGGCTCTGTTACTTGCGACACGTACACGTTGCGACTTGAACCCTTTGAACAGCTTCATAGGATTCAGCCTGCCAAAAGCCTGCTTCAGGAAGGAGCCTGATCGCGTTGGGCGCTGCCGAGTCCCCCGAATCTCAGGCGCTGCTACCGACTGCTGAAAATAAGCGTTAAATTGATCAAGGTAACGAGTTGAGCGATTTCGTTTTGGTCAGGGAGTCAACCTACCTGCCGAGGGGGAGATTGATAGCTCTGAGGCAGTGGCGGCGGCACCGGCGGTGGAGAAAAGGGCTTTAAGGGGGCAAAACGATTGAGTTAGTTTGTGAGACGAGGGGTGATTCATTTCCGTTCCGTAGCTGCACTTGCCAGATGATGGTAAACCTCAGACGAGTCCTGTGAGCGAAAAGAATCCCGGCGAGAGCCTTGGCGAGAGCTCTGGCTAGCAGTCTTGAACAAGGAAACGAGTTTTCCCACGTTAGCTCACGTCTTCTTTTGCTGTTTTTCTTTTAAAGAAAAGGACCGAGAGGACTAGACTCACCCGCCAAGGAATATTCGGAAGTGTTCGAGGCGGCCCCGGGGACTGCTGCATTTCAGGATGTGGGGAAGGAGAATGCTGTTGAGGAGCCTGAGGGACGCGCTCGCAAAAGACCAGTCTTCCCGTCAGCCCGTCTGTGTCTTGCCGTTTTTTCCTTGCACGTCCCGCTCACCTGGTGCTGCTGCTGGTGTACAATTCCGGGATAGGGAGGCGGCGGCGTGTCCGGTCTAGCGGCGACTTTCTGAAAAGGGGGTTAGCAGGATTAGCTCCGGGGGGAAGAGGTGGCAGCATAGTTGGGCTACGTACCGGGTACAAATGATGGTCTTCATACGAAGGGGGCAAGTCCAAGCTGGGCGATCGCCTGCCGGGCTGGGACAGTTCAGTCACTCGCGCCGCATTCGAGTGCCTGACATAATTCATGATCTGGGGTCACAAAGAGACAAGTCATCAGCTTGGTAGGGTTCCGACGGCGATTGTGGGCCACTCACGTCGAATATGTTGGGCTGATCTGGCAGTGTCTCAGACGGTGTTCGCTCCAGGGGAGGACGGGTCTGGATTGCACGTCAGACGTCAGTCTTGTGGCAAGTATGTGTGTGTGAGAGAGAGAGAGAGAGAAAGAGAGAGAGAGAGACGCACACTTTGCCTTTCCGAGCCGGTGCGACCCTGCTGGTTGATGAATTGGCCGTAACTGCCCTGTACGTCCAATAACATATTGAGTGAGCTCGTGCGCGACCAACGGCTCATTTTGACCCAACACTGTACGTACGACTGCTCGGTCGAGTGGTCCATGTATGGGCTGAAGTTCGATACGGCGCTGCGCGAGAGTCACGTTAGCTCCAACCAAGATGCCGATTCCTTCGCTTTCGGGAGGGCAACGTTCGTACCGCCGCCGTACGTGCATGGTCGTATGCGTGCCTGACTCCATCTGCGTCCTCTTCAAACTGAATTTGATGTGAGCAACTCGGTGGCATGCAGCAAAGGCGGACGGCCGATTACTCACGTAGAAGTGGTTCGGGAGCCTCTCGGGGTTGATGTTTTCTGGCGAGTTGGGTCGGCGAAGTCGTCCTCTGCTGTCTATCTACAGGGGCATGTGAGTCTCGCGTGTGTTTTCTTTCTTTTTTTTTGGGCTGCTTTCAAGTCGGACGAAGGGATAAAAAGACACGCACATAGGGATGGACACCGTCAGGCTCTTGCGGGTACGGCCCTTCGTGCCAACGCCATGTCTGGTCACTGGTCCGGGAGCTTTCACGTCGGCCTTCACTGCTGCGGTGAGCCTGTCCCTCGTCGGCTGAGCTGGGATTACTGCCTGACGTCAAACCCTCCTTGGTCCTGGGCTTGGGACCCACAGTCGGCGGCGTCGATTCACGTCGGGGCCTGTCGCTGCCGTCGGCCTGCCGAGCTCGACTTTGACCGGTCGAGGAGCTGGGGTTGCTGCTCGAAGAGGGGCCCTCGGTGACTGCTGCGGCGCCATGTTGTTGCCCGGCAAGAGGTTGGGTTGCAGGAGGATGCTGCGCAGGAAGAAGCTGGGTACGAGATTGATGCCTCGAGGGAGAAGGTTGGGTATCAGGAGGAAACTGCGCGGCCAGGATCAGTTGGTAAGGCTTCCGGCCGCCTGGACTCTGGGCAGGGGTTTCATACCGGATTCGTACGTTCGTGGTTATAGACGGGCGTGTAGTCACCTTCGTCATGTCCATATCTATATCTATGTTTCTGCCATGATTTGGCGTGAGCGGCTTGCTAGTATGCAGGGAAACATGGCGAGTTTGCCGCCTCGACAACTCACACTGTCCTCGATTGGTTTAGGGTTGATGATTTCTAGCGAGTCGGGCCGGCGGAGTCGTCCTTTTCTGTCCACCTGCAGGGGCATGTGAGTCTCTCTCTCTCTCTCTCTCTCTCTCTCTCTCTCTCTCTCTCTCTCCCTGCGAGTTTGGTCCAAGTCTAGGTCAACGGGGGGGTAGACAGGACTGACAAGACACGTACATAGGAGTTGACGCCGTCGGGCTCTGAGACGTAGGTCTTTTGTCGCGACCGCGACCGCGACCGCGAGGCCTCGCCCTCAGAGCTTTCATCTTGTTCGGAGCCGCTGCGGCTGTTTGAGACTTCACCGGCGGCGATGGGTCTACTGCCCGAGGCCAGGCCCTCCTTGGCTTTAGGCTTGGGAGCCAGTGGCGGTGGCATCGATTCATATTTGCCTTTGGCTTGCTGGGCTGGACCTTCGACGGCCGAGCTGGGACTGCTGCTTAAAGTCAGACCCTCCTTGGCTTTGGGCTTGGGGCCTAAACGCGGCGGCGCCTCAGCTTCTCCAGCCACCTGGTCGACGTTGGTGCCCGCCGAGACCCCGATGGTGGGCTTGGCTTGAACAGGTCGCGGGGGTGTGAAGCGCGTGCCCTTGGTCTCATCAGCGTTGGTCGCGGGCGCTTCCTGTGGTTGCGCTTGCGGTCTCTGTCGGTGTATTTCTTGCGCGTGTGTCCCCGACGTGTGAGGAGGCTGGCCCATGGCATCTACGATAGCCGGGTCAACGACGCCGCCGCTAGGGTGGCCCTGTTGCTGCTGCTGCTGCCGCCGCGGAGCGGTTTGAGGCGGCGGTGACTGCTGTGGCTGTCTGTTCTGACCGTCTTTGATGGCATTCTCTTTAATCCTCTTGAGCATCTCGGCAGGAGGCACCTGTTCGTGAGGGTCGAGGCCGCGGTTGCGTGAGAGAGTCTGCTCGCCCGATCGAACCCTCTGGTCTGGCTCCTTGTTCTTGTGCGACAATTTCTTCTCCTTGCTGAGCGTCGCCTCTAGTGGCTTGTCGAAGAGGGGACTGTGAGGCTGGTTCCTGGTGCCGTGTCTGGTGTCGCCGCTGGAGTGAGGCTGCTGCTGCAGCTGCTGACGATCCGGCGAGGACGATGCTCGGCCCGGTTTGTCGGCAGACTGCTGCAATTTTTCGTCGTCGATCTTGTCGTGCTGTTCGTTGTTGGGCTGATTGGCGCTGACCTTTTTCTTGCTCGTCTTTTTGGTCTTGTTCTTTTTCTTCGTGCGCGTTTGTCTGCCATTCGTCTTTCTGTTCTGGTTGCCTTGCTTACCCGTGTCAACCTGTTTGCCGGGCTTGCTGATGAACACTTTGTTGTGAGTTTCTGCTGGGCCGGTGGTGGGCGGCTGCCGCGATGGCTGGCCCTCTGCTTCCACGCCCGTCTTCTTCGTCTTGCTTTTTCTCGTCTGTGTCTGCGTCTGCGTCTTTATGCCCTTGGTCGTTTTCTTTTCAACCACATGCTTCCTCTTGTCAGACCGCATGCCGGGCTCGCCAACCCTGCCGCCTTTGGGACGTTTGGGACGTTTCTGAATCGCCCCTCTCGTGTCGACTCTGCTGGCCGATGTGCCATACCGTTCCAAATGCGTGCCGACTTGGCCTTGGCCTTTGAACCATGCCTCGTCGGTGGCTCCGTATCCGGACCATGCTCCTCCACGGCTGCCTGCCCCGCCACGTCCGGTTGATGTGCCCGTTCTGCGCCAACCAAGCTGTGACGATGACCCGAATGACGTTTTTCCACCACCTCCTCCTCCTCCTCCACCGCGCATAAATCCCGGCATGGGAGGCGCCGCCGCCGCCGGAGTCAGCCACGATAGGGCAAGTACCGCCGCCGTGGCGAACACGTCAAGTGCAACCATCTTGTCTGGGTTGGTCGTGCCCGCCGATCCAACTTTCTACGAGGCACGTTGGCACACAGAGCAAAAAAAAAAAACAAAAAAAAGGTTAAAAAGTGATATTTGATCGCGAAAGAGCAGCGGACGTTAACCCAGCATATACATATGTCCTCCCAGGGTGCTAGCTCTCCGAGTGCCAACCAAGCATGCGATTTCCTTCCACCCCATTATATTGGGCCGGGAAAACCCGTCGTACCACTCTTTGTTGGTTTCTATCTTTTTCCCTCTTTCCGCGAGGTACTTTCAAGTTTATGTTTTTCTTCTTCTTCTCTTTTTTTTTGGACATGGAGAAAAAATCCATGGATACGACTTTTTCTCTTGGACGAGCCTGGGCCGTGCGAGTGGGTTGGTTAGTTGGTTAATTTTAAAAAAGGTTTGACAGGTGGAACCCCCCCTGGCTTGCTTGGCTGCGGCGGCGTTGTGTCACGGGGAAATAAGGTGCGTGGGGGCATGACGTTTTAAAAGACAAGGAAAAAAAGGAAATACTCGCGAGAAAAGCAGTGGTGCTTGTCCTGGGATGGGCGTGCAGCTGCGCAGACTCGGACTGTGTGTGGCACGATGGGATGTTTCAAGGTCCGGATGAGATTGTGGGGAAAATAAGGTAATTAGATCGTATTCGTTACCAAGCGTTCGTTACAAGCTCAATTTAGATGAAGCGGTCCGGAAGCATGCAGGAGAGTGCAACTTCACAATGCGACGTCCTTGTGGGGGCCACGCAGACATTTCTCCTGATGCAAGCTACAAGATGAAACAAGAATCGAAGATTTGCTGCCGAGAATCTAACACGGCGCTGCATCGGGCGGACCAGCAAAAAAAAAAAAAATCAGCAGGTTCCACTGGTCCCCTGCCCGTCCCACAGACTTTGCTCAAAAGTGCGAGTCAGCCAGTCATGGTGGATACGTGGTGGTGCGAGGGCGTACATGAGACTTGAAACAAATTGCCTGGTCGTGAGTTGGCTCAGAATCAGGCGACTTGGTTGTTTCCCGTGTGCTTGCCGTGCCGTCGGCAAGCTCGGGTCTTGAGGTTGGGACTCGACCTTGGCAAAGGCTCCAACGGGGCGTATGCTTGTTTGTCCACGAGAATTAGAGGTGAGGTGTGCAAAAACACCCTCCCCTTCACCCATCACACACCTCTGTGGCGTGATTGTAGCGCGAGAAACTTGCGGTGCCTGACTCTCGAGACCGATGGGGTGGTTCCTGTGCAGCTAATCAACACCATGTCTCCAGATCATCGTCACACCTGAGCAATCGTGTCCGCGGGAGCCGCGGTCATGGAGACAAAGGGGAAAAAAATTGCGTATCGGCCAAATAGGCGAGCGCACACCTGTGCATCCTGGGGACGTTGTTGAAGTCACTATCAAACAGCAGTTCATGGGTTTCTTCCAGGAAAAGGAATGGATGAATGAATGGAAAAGTAAAATGACGAATTCGTGATTTCACCATGCGCGCCGCCCCTTTTTTTCTGCACTGGCAGCTTGGCCACAGCCATGGTACGGACTTTGACAACTAGAAACCTATGTTGGCATGAGTCCACGGAGCACATTTTCCCGCGGCTTCATTACCCAAATATCATGACTGTGTAGCTTTTGGGTTAAGTCGCATTTTCCCCCTCCTCCCAAGTAGCTTGGGAATAAAAATGTTTCCAACTTTATTCACGTCCAACAGGATAAAAGGTCTCATCAAATATGTTGGTCAATTATAAAAAGGTTCGGATTCATTCCAAGTCCGTCTAGATGCTTGGTAATAGCTGCGAGATTCGCCACTTAAGCCAAATAAATACGGGAACTAGCAACGCTACCCTAGATCATATGTCTATCACTTTTCAATCCTATCACTGGCTTTCTAAGCTGCCTCTGAGCTGCCTCTGAGCTGACTTGCACACCAGCGCTGGCGTCGTATTGGCGTCGTTTTTATCAGGCACAAGTTTGGGGTGAAAAGAGTCACTGTTCTCGGGCTATTTTGACGTACTGGACGTTCCGTACTTTTGGCCACTCATCACTCAAAAGCCGCAAGTAATGCGAATCAGACTGCTACAATGGCGCGCTGTATGCTTGTTTTCGGTCTTGATGTTGATTGCGGCACGTGTTTGTTTCCTGACTGACGGGCGGACTTGTCTGACGAACGCTGCAAAAGAAGGTGCATCCGCTGGCCCCAGGGCCGCGTTGACTTGCAAAGTTGGAAACGAGCCCCGTACATGCGTCGATGAAAAGATGAAGCTAGATTATCACCCGCACCCTCGTAGTCTAAACGTTAAAGTGATAGTCCCCCGGATACCAGTTATACGCTAAACGTGGTGTTGGTCTCGACGGCGCCCGATTCTACGCAAGCCGTGTCAATTACGAGGCTGGTCTGTTTCGCTCAGGTCAGGTGCCAACATTTACCTGTCCGTCATTTTGCCGTTCTTGACGAGAAGATGCGCCGCCGAGCTTGCGCCACGAATCCTTGATGTACGATTTTGCGCGGGTGAGGATGCCCTTGGGAGCAGACGACGTGGCGGAGAAATTGACCTGTGCATGCATGCGTACGTAGTGCTCGGCTTAGGTTGGTGCTCTCCTGGTCAGAATATGCGGATGAAGGGACACTCACCGTGGCATAGTCGCCTTCTTCCTGGACGGCTTGTCGCCGGGCAGTTCCTCTGGCAGGCTAGATACGCAGCTTAGTGTTTGTGCTTTTCTATTTTGCTGAAACCTATGCTTGGTGGCATCTTTTCGCGTGACGTTACCTCCATGTGAACGAAGTTGGGCCGATCATCCGTGAATGGCCGTGACGAGGTTCGTAGATGGTCCCAGTTGGGATCCCACTGCGCGAGTAAGTGTGCATTAGCATGCGGCTTACTAAGTAGATAGGGAGAAGGGTCGTGTGTACATGTTCGTGGTGAGACTTCCGGCGTTGGGTACGGCTCTGTAAAGATGGCCGTGGCATCAGCTCCATGTCCAGTCTTTGTGTTTTCCCGAGCGTGCATCTTACGGTGGATGAGGAGAATGGGCGAGCATGGTATCTCTCGCCAGGTCTGTAGCTGGAATCGCGGGCGAGGTATGACGTGCTGGGCCCGGGTGTGGCTGGCCCATACGAATCTCGTCTTTTTGAGCTGGCTTGGGCCATGAAATCCTGCTTTTGGACTGTTAGTCGCCAAGAATTTTGTCGTGCCGGCGTTTGTTTTTCTTCTTTTTTCTTCGTCTTTTTTTCTCATTTCGGCAAGGACTGTGTCGTCTCACCTGGTCCGCAAGCTCATTCAAATGCCACGTATTCTGCAGCACCCGAATTAGTCCCAACAACCATCACCAGACGGCGCTCACCCTGCCTTGGTTACCGTATACCTCGTAAATTCGATTCTGCCGGGCCAAGTGTCGTCTGCGCTGCGGGGACGGCTGCCACTTCGGTTCCTACCGAAAGCACACATGAATGAGCGACGTACATGTCAAGGGAATGCACAAGACTGGGCTGGCGTACCTGTTCGCTGTCGGACGAGGACGAAGAGTGCTCTACAAGGGTGTGCATGGGCCGTCTTCGGCGAGAGAGTTTCTGGAAGGAAAAAAAAAAAAAAAAAAAAAAAACCAATAAGAAACCC
>JMQE01001681.1:0-13845 GCA_000731825.1 Hypocrella siamensis | reverse complement strand
GGGGGGGGGGGCACATTGCTGACCATCCACAACGTGAACGTGCAGAATTGGTCCGCCGGACTGTGCGTGCTGATGTCAACGAGGACAAAGCTGGTGCTCCAAGTCTTTTCACGACTCGTTATGATCGACAGATCAATCAAGTGGATGCGAACTCGAACCAGAGTACATCACTTCGCCCCTTCCTTCTGCTGTACCGTTCAGCAGTAAATCCGAGTGATGTTTTTTTATTGGCCCTCCTCCGAAAGTCGCCAGGACCCACTGTTTAGCAACGAGTTACCTGTCAAGGTGCGCAATACTCCAAGGTCTGAACAAGGATCGGTGAGAAAACCTGAGAGAGAGCCTCCGGCTGCACTGCACCATGGTGCCCTGATGCAGCAGCACAGCCGCGTGGCATGCTGCGGTTCGCGCAAAGCACTCGGCCAAGCGGCCCGAGCCAGACAGCTGCGAGTGGCGTTTTGGTGCGCAGTGAAGTGAAGTGGCTATACTGATGCGCAGGCCCGAAAACCCGAGTTTCGAAAGATGATGAAGCGTTGGCTTGGTTGACGTTGACCTGTGCTGAATGCCTCAGGTCGACGCTGGTTGGTTTGTCAAGACAAAAGTGCCTCGCCCATCATCACGGGGGGGGGGGGCCTGTCACAAAAAAAAAAATCGAATTCAAAAGGGCTCCGTCCGGTCTTCCCGTTCTCGTTGCCCGTTGACAGCCAGCCAGCCACTTTGTCAACCTTTTCGGCTTCTTCCTGCGCTGAGAATTTCCTTCTTTTTTTTTTAGTGCTCCCGTCCGTCCTGGTCTAGTCTTGCCGCGTTCTGCCCTTCAAGCACTCGCTTGCCTTGCTCGTTGCAGCCCGCGTCTCCTGTACTGCTGATCGATTTGCCGTGACGCCCCCCTCCCCCAGCGGGCTCTTTGAGAGAGCGCAGGTCTAGCATCATCGGCCTGGGCGCGCTGAGTCCCCTGGAAACAGCGGTGGGTACCGCTCCCAGTTGACCGACCTCTCCGGCGGCTTTAGCAGTCGATTGATCACTTGCAGGTACCCGACCCAATAAGCTCCAGCTGCTATTACCTGAACCCCCCCGTACCCCGTACCCCGTACCCCGTACCCCATGGCCCCGTAACCCGCGTGCTGCTGCTACCCGCTCAACCACGATCCAGAGGCCCCAAGGCCCATCACCAACCTTTCTCTAGGGCGGGGCAGCTCCAGGAGCACCCCTCGTCTCTCTCTCTCTCTCTCATCATGAGTCCGCGCACAATGACTTCCACCCAAGTCTATTTGTTGCCGCTCAACGATGATGGCTCTCCAGATGTTCCTGGCGAGTACATTTATGTTGCGCCCCTGGCAAATCAGCCCGTCACCCTCAGATTTGCCATTGAGGGCACGTCATCCATTTGCCGAAATGGGAGCTTGTGGGTAAACGTGCCCGACAAGGGCAAAGAATTCCGCCGGGACAGCTTCAGGGAGTTCAAGTAAGCTTCCTCTCGCGTTTGATTGCGCGACTTGAGCTGTCAACAGCAGCACCTTTCGAGGAACTGACCAATGTCCTGCAAAGATTGACGCCCGACTTCAACCGCACCATCGAGATATCCATTCAGATACACCAAGCCGGAGCTTTTGCCTTCTACACGACCTATGCCGAACTCCCCGGACTGAAGCCACGTATTTCTAGCAATGCGTCGGATCAGGAGTCTGGGCTGAAAAAGACCCCCCTGTACTACATTGATGTAGCGCCGAGACTGCGGCTGGATGGCTCGCCGCTCCCATTGCCAGCATTGTCCATCTTTTCCGTCATCAGCAAATTCATGGGAAAATATCCCACGGACTGGGAGAAGCATTTGCGCGGAATTAGCGACAGGGGCTACAACATGATTCATTTCACTCCATTACAGGCTCGAGGTTCCTCCAACTCACCGTACAGCTTGTATGACCAACTTGTGTGGGATCCTGCGTGCTTTCCGGCCGGCGAAGCCGATGTCAAGAAAATGGTGGACAGCTTGCAGCAAGAGCACTCTCTCCTCAGCTTGACTGATATTGTTCTGAATCACACGGCCAACAACACGCCCTGGCTTCAAGAGCATCCCGAGGCTGGTTATAATCTGTCAACCGCTCCTTGGCTGGAATCTGCTTACGAGCTCGATTCCAAACTGCTGGAGCTCGGCGAAAACCTCGAATCCCTCGGACTTCCTGTCGACCCAAAATCCTTGAAAGACGTTTCCTTGATAGTCGAGGGTATCAAGAAGGAAGTCATCGCTGGCCTCCGTCTTTGGGAATACTTCGCGTTGGATGTCGATCGAGATGCTGATGCTGCCGTGCATGCCTGGAGTCAGGGAAAGACATCGATAGCCCTGCAATTGAACGGGATGCAGCTCGAGGTTGAGAAGTTAAAGGACGCTGATCTGGATGATCAGGTGACCTTCATCCGAAGACACGGCCTACTGGGTCTGGATCGCCTGGGAGAGCGATTCAGACGACGAGTCGATCCCGAGGTCGCGGCAACCCTTCTTTCGTTCCGCTTTGGCAGGTACGAAGGCGAGACAACTGGCTCAGCTGACAAAGCAGCCGCCCGTTCGGAAATGGTTCGCGTCCTGGACGCATTGAACGTACCATTCTATGAAGAATATGACGCCGAGACAAAAGAGATTCTGGAGCAGTTGCACAACCGCATCAAATATGTTCGACTGGATGACCATGGTCCCAAGCTTGGTCCCATCAACAAGAAAAACCCTTTGATCGAGTCTTACTTCACGCGGCTGCCGTCGAGTGAGACTGCGCTGAAGCACAGGAAGCAGGACATGATGCTGGTCAACAATGGTTGGGTTTGGGGTGGAAACGCGCTGGTCGACAATGCTGGCTCGGATTCCCGTGTATATCTGAGGCGCCAGGTCATTGTATGGGGCGATTGTGTCAAGCTGCGATACGGTGCCAAGCCGGAAGACAGCCCGTGGCTCTGGGACCATATGACCAAGTATGCCCGTACCCTGGCAACGTACTTTGTCGGGCTGCGCATTGACAACTGCCACTCCACGCCTATTCACGTGGCTGAACATATACTTGACGAAGCCCGGCGAGTGCGGCCGGATCTCTACGTCGTTGCGGAGCTGTTTTCTGGCTCGGAAGAAACAGATTACGTCTTTGTCAAGCGGCTTGGGCTCAGCTCGCTCATTCGAGAGGCCATGCAAGCGTGGAGCACCGCCGAGCTCAGCAGACTGGTTCACAGACACGGAGGCAGACCAATTGGCAGTTTCGAGGTCGATGAGATATCCCGTGGGGATCCTTACAGATCTCCGGACCCCGAGAGTCAGGGCGATCTCACCAGGGAGGTTGTTCGCAGAATCAAGCCAACTCCCGTGCACGCGCTTTTCATGGACTGCACACACGATAACGAAACCCCGGCACAGAAGCGAGATGCGCGGGACACGCTACCCAATGCGGCTCTCGTCAGCATGTGTGCCAGCGCAACGGGCTCCGTCATGGGCTACGACGAGATCTACCCCAAACTGGTGGACCTGGTCAACGAGACGCGGCTGTACAGTTCAGAGTCGTCCAAGTCGACTCCGATCAAGATTGGGCGGGGAAGAAACGGAATTGCAGGCGTCAAGAAGCTGTTCAATCAGATCCACACCTTGATGGGAAAGGACGGCTACGATGAGACCCATATCCACCACGAGGAAGAGTACATTACCGTGCACAGGGTTCATCCAGAGTCAAGGAAGGGCTACTTCCTGATCGCGCACACCGCATTCCCGGGTTACGGAGACGGTCATGGGGCCTTGAAGCCGGTGCATCTTGCTGGCACCAGAGCTCAACATCTTGGAAGCTGGGCGCTGGAAGTGGACGACAGCCAAGAGGCTCGCAAAAAGGCCGCCGACGATGGCCACTATCTTGTTGGACTTCCGAGCCGGGTCGTGGACATTGGAGGTGTCAACCTGGACGTGCACGGGGACGATACCGTCATCACGGTGCGCCACAGCTTCCCCCCGGGCAGCATTGCTCTGTTCGAGACGTGGATTCCCGCCGCCGAGCATTCCGCAGGATTGGACACGTACGTCACCTCGGGAGCAAAAGAGGCTTGGCGCCAGTCGGACTTGATCGACTTGAACTTCCTCATGTATCGTTGCGAGGCAGAGGAGCTCGACTCGAACAGCGGTCGTGATGGGACATATGACATCCCAGGCCACGGCAAGCTTGTGTATGCTGGTTTGCAAGGGTGGTGGAGCATTCTGAAGGACATCATCCGCGAGAACAACCTTGCGCATCCGTTGTGCCAAAATCTCCGCGACGGTTGCTGGGCGCTCGACTACATCCTTGCCCGCGTCCAGCGATTGGAGGACGCCGAGGACGCCGAGGGCGCAGGCGCGCTCGCAGGTCCCGCGCTCTGGCTGAGAGAGCGGTTCGACGCAATTCGGACGATTCCCAGTTTTCTTCTTCCTCGATACTTTGGCCTCGTCCTGAGGACTGCTTACAACGCCAGCCGCGATCGAGCACTCGAGCTGATGAGTGAAAATGTGAGGACAGGCCAGTGGTTCCTTCAGAGCCTTGCTCTGGTCAGTGTCCAGCAGACTGGCTACGTCAAGTCTGCCTCCTTGTGGCCGAACAAGGCTGTGCCCTCGATAGCGGCTGGACTGCCGCACTTTGCTGTTGAATGGGCCAGATGCTGGGGTCGGGATGTTTTCATATCCATTCGCGGACTCTATCTCGGGACAGGACGTTTCGAAGAAGCCAAGGAACATATCCTCGCCTTTGCAAGTGTTCTCAAACATGGCATGATTCCCAATCTCCTCAGCAGCGGCGATGCTCCGCGCTACAACTCGAGAGATTCCGTCTGGTTCTTCTTGCAGACCATTCAAGACTACGTCCGGCTGGCCCCCGAAGGACTGGGCATAATGAAAACAACGGTCAAGAGGCGTTTCCTCCCCTACGATGATTCATGGTTCCCAACCGACGATCCGCGGGCCTACTCGAATGAGAACACCATCGAGGACATTATACAAGAGGCGCTGCAAAGGCACGCCTCCGGAATGAAGTACCGGGAAGCCAACGCCGGCCCTCAAATCGACTCGCAGATGAAGGACGAAGGCTTCAACCAGGACATACACGTCGATTGGGATACGGGCTTGATCTTTGGCGGCAACCAATCCAACTGCGGCACATGGATGGACAAGATGGGAGAGAGCGAACGAGCCGGCTCCAAGGGCGTCCCTGGAACGCCACGAGACGGCGCCGCCATCGAGATTACCGGTCTGCTCTACAGCACGCTCGTCTGGCTGTCCTCGCTGAGCGAGCAGGGCAAATTCGCCTACTCGTCCGTCACGGCCACGGACGGAAAGCCAGTGACGTTCCAGGACTGGGCCGCCCGCATCAAAGCCAACTTTGAACGATGCTATTTTGTCCCTCTGTCGCCGGCGGACGATGCCAAATACGACGTGAATCCGGGCGTCGTCAACCGTCGCGGCATCTACAAAGACCTGTACAAGTCGGGCAAGGAGTACGAAGACTACCAGTTCCGCGCCAACTTTCCCATCGCCATGACGGTCGCGCCGGGGCTCTTTGACCCGGACCATGCAATGCACGCCCTGTGTCTGGCCGACTCGGTCTTGCGCGGCCCAACCGGTATGGCCACCTTGGACCCGGCCGACCTGAACTACCGGCCGTACTACCGCAACAGCGAAGACAGCGACGACTTTGCCACGAGCAAGGGCCGAAACTACCATCAAGGTCCGGAATGGCTCTGGCCAACAGGCTTCTTTCTCCGCGCCCTGCTCAAGTTCGATCTCATGCGGCGCACCACCCCGGCCGGGAGAGTAGAGGCTTTTCAGCAAGTCACGAGACGCTTGGCCGGCTGCAAGAAGATGATTCAGACAAACGTCTGGGCCGGTCTCACCGAGTTGACCCAGAAGAATGGAGAATATTGTCCCGACTCGGTACGTTTGCTTCGCCTCTCCGTCACCATCGTGCTGCCTCTTGGCTGTCTCGTTTTCATACTGACCACTTTCCCTCCCCCCCCCCCCCTCTTTTGTCCTACAGAGCCCGACACAGGCCTGGTCTGCTGGCTGCTTGATCGACTTGTACATGGACGCCATGGAAGAGCAGCAAAGTGCATAAAACTTGGGTGCATCGCTCGGCTTATCAAGTGACTGCTCTTTGATCCTTCGGCTCTCAAAGTTTGCAAAAAGCCGCAATAGTACATGAACACAGTACATATGAATCATATATACAATACAATGAGACAACGGGATGACCATAATCACCTGTGAAGATATGAAAGCAGTGCTTTGATTGCCTGTTGATATGTAAATTGGCCATGATGCCTGCCCGCCTGATTTGGCTCACTCCCACCCTCATGCTCATCTCGTGTCTCCATGGGCAAAGACGCCGTGACAAGACATACCATCAAACAAAACTAAAGAATATCTATTGTACGGTGTCGATGCTCGGGATCCATCCCTTTGAAAACGCCGGATTTTTTTCACACCCACAGAATAATCCAAAAAAAAACGTATATATAACAGATAAGCCGAGCCAGAAGAAACAGAGTAGATCAAGTATAGACTGGAAATGCCGAGCGAGAACATGGATAAAGTGCACTGTGAAGAAGCACATGGCTGAATCGGAGCTTCTGCGATGTTGTCGATGATCGAAGCGACCAGGCGGCATTCATCCCTAGCTGAGTCGTAAAAACCTAAAGGAAAAGAAAATGGTAGGGAAGGAATCTGCGATCTCAAAGACAGTGAGTGACCTTTGTGCTCAAACATTTGGCAAAGTTGTATAATTTAATTGGTTGAATCAGTCGTTCCAAAAAGAAGAAAAACCGGGCAAACCGTCAACTGAACAGGCTGCGGGTATGTGGGTATGTTGGTATGTGGTCGACGCCTCATCGATATCGTCGGCTGACAAAACAGCCAGTATTGTTCGCGATGTCAAAAGTCGCAGGAGAGGGACAGCTCTCATTCCGCTGGGTTCAATCAGAGCCGGAAGAATACTGTGGGTGCGAAAGACGGGCCTCTTTTCGGGTGTTGTTTAAAAGAGGAAAAGGGATTGTCCATGAGAAATGGGAATAGTGGCGCAGTGCACAATGAGGATTGTGACTCGTCAAGTGCGTTGAAGAACCCTCCACTTCTTCTTTTCCGACTTGTTTTTTGCAGTTTTCTCGCTGACACCCTGCTCAGCATCTCGACCAGGTGGGAATGTCATGGGGGTCGACGAGTCTGAGCCTGTGACGGTAGGACCCCAAGACGGATTGGTGGCAGATCCAGAATGTTTCTGGCCGAGAGACGTTTGTCTGTCCTTTTTGCGTAGATAACGGCGGCGCCAGATACAAGCACCGACCCAGAGGGCAGTAATGCCGACTACGAGGAACACCAGCATGATGACCCATTGCCAGTGGTTCGAAATCCTACGGAAGCTGCGTGTTAAATCCCGTTTTCATCCCCAGCATGTTCGAGATAGGAGCGCGATCGGAGCGACTTACCAGTCACCTCCCTGTCCGTTATTGGCTGATGAGCCTGGGACGTTCGTCGCGCCCGCGGAACTCGTCGTCGTGGCCGTCTGTGGTGAGCCTGCGGCCCGCGCCTGAACGTTACATGCTGATGAAAACCAACGGCCGATGGAGGACAATGCCTGAGGATTGCCTGGACAAGCGTTGTCGCAAATGCCGGTGACTGCGGTAGAGAAGGGGGCGACGTTTTGATTGCGACAGAAGCACGATGTGTAGGCAGCTTCATCGGCCGGTGCAACGGCTGGAGGAACACATCCGCCATTTGCATCCCACAAAGGTTGGCACGCAACAGCGCAGGCGGGGAGTTTGCCGGTGTCGCTGAACGGGACAAGAGTCACCGCAAGGGGTGCAGCTGCTCGGTCATTCTATTAGCAAGAACGCATAGAACGAGTGAGGGAATAAGCCTCAAGAAAATTCTTACCCATGTTGCCAGTGTGGGACGGTGTCGCCCAAGAGACGCACGATGTTGCAGGCCTTTTCCGTCTCTAGGTCGAAGATAGGCCAGAGTGAAGCGTACTCGACCGACGCACTTTCTCTCACAAGCCCGACCGCGGGACTGCGATGATGGTTCCCTCAGGTATCGTCTTCGTACAGCGGAGGAGTACGGCAGAGAAATGCTTAATGAAGCAAGGAGCGAGCGGGTTTTCGGGTGTTGGAAAGATCGAAGAAAGAGTCGCGGTACACACCAGCAGACAGTTGGGTGCAAGCAAGTGAGACAAAATAAAGCGAACGGTCAGACTTGACGATGTTGTTTCGGGAAGGCCGGTTAGTGGGCGCTGGGACCAGTAGCACCTTGGGGCTTGCCGCGGCGGAGACAGAGCAAAAGTGTGGGTTGACTAAAAGACTCGAACAGCAGCGAAAGACTCGATAGTAGAAGAAGGCGGCCGGAGCAGTCGAGGAGAATCAATCTGCCAGGTCTGAGCGATAAAACCCGACGCGTGAACAAAGGTCGGTCGGAGCGGAAAGGAATGGAAAGCACGAGGACCGTGAGATGAAGTGAAGGCGATGAATGGATAGATGGATGGGATGGGACGGGGTGCCGGTCAAAAAGGGAAGGCACTATCGGGAAAGCTGCAGACACGAGTGGAACAGGAAGCGAACAAGAAGGAGCAAGGCGGGCAAGCAGGTTTTCGGTACGGAGGTACGTAGACTCGTAGTCGCGTCTTTGGTAGGAGGGCAGTGCCAAGCTTGCAGGCGGATACGTACTACCTGCACCATAACGGTACGTGGGCCGTAGTGGCTTCAAGGTTAGGTGCTAGGTAGATCACAACCGGAGGATCCTATAGGGCGAGCTGGGGTGGCGGGGGACTGGGGCCTGGGGATAAGCGGGCAGCCGGGCAGGTGGGCTGGCGGTCTGGCGCAGGCGGCAGCAAGAAGAGTGATCTGCTCCGTATTCAAAGCGATTGCCACACACCGTGTGCCGATCACACAGGCGTACAAAATATGTACTGTGCAGCTACGGTGCAGCTACGGTGCAGCTACGGTGCAGCTTCTGTGACCGCTGCGACAGCCGCTGCTCTTGCGCGTCATGGATCGGCTCGGCTGTGTTTGGTCACTTTTTCTCGGGCTTCTGATGCCACCACATGGCAGACTTGGTAGCTTGGACAGTGGGTGGAAGGCGCCGTGCCGTTTGCGTCTTGGCGCGCTTTCGCCAAGCCCAGCCCCAGCCACAGCCCAGCCCAGCCCAGCCCAGTCCAGCCCAACCCAACCCAACACGAACACACACACACGAACACACACATGAGTTTTGCTTGACTCGGCCATATGGGTCGAGGCCGAGCTGGCGGAAATTATATCACACCCGCCGCATTACCCCCAATTTCGCTACCCAAACTGCCCTCAATTAATTGAGTCGTGGTTCAGGGGGGTTGAATCAGCGTCGAAAACTCGTCCTGCCAGTTTGCAACACAAATACATTGGTAGGACAAAGGTGCTTGTCTTCCAAACACACTGCTAATACCTTGAGGCGGCCAAAAACATCTGTCAGGACACTGTAGGTCCCTGGTAGAGGTAGGCATACATACATATGTATGTAGTATCCTGATGGAT
Source organism: Hypocrella siamensis (assembly GCA_000731825.1). Lineage (NCBI taxonomy): Eukaryota > Fungi > Ascomycota > Sordariomycetes > Hypocreales > Clavicipitaceae > Hypocrella > Hypocrella siamensis. The sequence continues at coordinate 4,311 of JMQE01001681.1, read as the reverse complement.
GTTTTTGGCCGCTTACAGGTATGAGTAGTGTGGTCTGGCGGCCAAAAACCTTTGTCATAACACTGTATGTCTTGGAGACGTAGCCCCCTGCATTCCGGATTCCGGGTTTCGACGAAGAAAAGCTCGCCGTGCTGGAGATCGGGCAGGTGCCGAATCCGACGCGCTTTGTGCTTGCTCTGAGGTACTGTAGCTCCTTAGCTCGGGAAAAAAAAAAAAAAAAAGTCACCTGCACGTTGTGCGGCGAAATTCAAACAAACGACAATCCAGAATCAAGATGAAGCAGCCTCGAAACAAAAAGGTGGGCAAGAGCCTCGCGACCTCTGAGTCGCGGTGCTTGCTGCATCCACACGACACGAAATCAATGTTTCAAATTGCTCAGCGTCAAACGAGGCATGCGCATGTTTTTGTCGGCGCGCGCGCTCGAGGCGGGAGTCTGGCAAGTCAAGACGCTTGTCTTTTCTGCGAGAAATGATTGTTTGTTTATCGTCTGTCTGCTTGTCTGTCTGCCTTGGGCTGTCTTTGTCCGTCGACGCCAAAGACGGGCCGTTTCAGGACCCTTGGCTCGCCGATACCTGCTACTAGTAGACTCACCAATTTACATACGGTACAGTACAGTACCTCGCAGGTAGGCCCTAATGGCAGCCACATTTTGGCAAGTGTCAGGTAGCCCAATGAGAATGCAAGGCGCAGCAAGTCAGCTCTCGTTGGTGACTCCATAAGACTTCTCTACTTCTCTTGCCGCCCTCTCGCAGACAAAACGAGTCAACGCACGTGTACGGAGTAGGGCAATGGACTGCGACCTTGAGTTCGCAACTTCGTCTTCGACAGCCCATCTGATGTTGCTTGCCCCGCTGCCTCGGCATTGCGCTGCTTGTTCGCCTGGCTCACCCGAGCCACCGACGACATGACATTATTTATGCGCGGATCAACCTGGTGCGGGGCCGACAAAGCAAGCGTGACGTATGCATATCAATGGTGGTGGGTAGGTCAATTCACTCGACTTTATGCAACAAAATTGTCTCGTCTCCTTCGTGTGTCTCATCCAAGACACGGTCGGTCAGCTGAAATGCCTAAATGAGTTGGCTCAACCACGCCGTCGCTGCATCCAGCTCATGTTAGCTGACGGTTTTAAAATCCTCGGGATGCTGCCGTTTTATCGACATCCCAGACGCAGGCAAAGCGGAGAGCTTATCGGAATAACTACCTTCCGCTCCTATTAGCTTCCTTACGGGCTTTATGAGGGCTTCAGCCTAGGAAGGGGCCCTAGGAAGGGGCCCTAGGAAGCAGGGCAGGTGCTTGGAAAAGAGCCCTCGATTAATTACTCATGGGATCAACTAGGACTGATTAATGATAAAAAAGAATATTAAAAGTTATCACCTTTAATGAGGTTTATTTTAAAGATGTAAAGCAAGAACCTACCTTTGGCGCGTTTCTTGCCTTACTTGAGCTCGCTTTTGCTCCCCTAGGCAAAGTTCCGCTTAACAAGCTGCAAAATGCTTAACAGTAAATTTAACCACTTCATCAAAAAAAGTATTCTGATTTCTCAATTTAAAGCTCAAGACGTCTGATTGGCTCTGCGATTCAAACAGAAAAGGGGCTCAAAACAAATGAAGCGTCCACACAATTCTGGCTCGCCCTTGTCCCCTTTGTGTCATGATGGTTGGGTCAAGGATGGGTCGAGGAAGGCGAAGGGGACCAGACCGTCCTCCACTCAAGCGCATTCTGAGCCGTCGCGTCCGCCACTGTCAACTCGTTCTCCATCTCGTGCCCAAAGGGACTGCTGCCATCTGAATCTGCCTGATATGAGGTTCGTTGGCTTCGAAAAGCCTCCTCGTTTCTTCTAAGACGCTGCCGAACCTTGATGGGCTGTTGGCGGCCCATTTCCGCTGCCGCCGCTCATAGAAGCCTCCTGCCTTCCATTCACGCTGGACGAGCTGTCCAGGGGCTGATGCCAGGGACCATCATCGGTTTGGAAACGCTCAATGGCGTACGATGGTGCCGCTGACGTTGGCTTCGAAGCACTTGGGCTAGATTGCTTCACAGAAGCACCTATCATGTTCGGAAAGAAGCCGTCAATATGACAAGACAATGCAGCGGGCCTGATGATTCTGTATGGACGAACCGTCTGTCTGCTGGGTTGCTTCAGTCATTTCCGATTACAACGCGACTGCGTGAGTGTGAACTTCTTTCTATCTCGAGTTTGGATACTGTTGCTTTCATCGTCTTTTTTACTTGTTTTGACGACAAGTGGTCGTCAAGGGCTGTTTATATATCAGTTTCCTTGACTGTGCCGCTTTGTCAGAAGATATCAAAGTCCGATGTGAAGTCAGTTGTACAAGCTCACTGCTGCTTGTCGATTGCATCATCGTCTCCTCGCTGCTCCCAGTAGATCTCCTCCAGTGCTCGAACCTCTGCACCTGCATGATATCGGCTCATTGCAGGTTCTCGGATGTGATGGAACGGACAAGCACCTCAGGTGCCTTGGAGTTGTGACTTGAAACGGCCCGTGGGACTCATTCTTCGTCACCACTGGACGACCTTCTCCGCCAAAGTCTGACATGGCCCTCAAGCAATGACCAGACAAAAGTGGCTTGGTTGCTCAGATTGTTGGTGAAATGAATCGTGGCCCTCGAGGGTCCCGAGGACCCCAGCACGTGAGGATCGGTCATGGCATCAGACCTATCAGCTCGCCACCAAATCAAGCCAGCGATGCAGGTGTCCGGCCGCTCTTGATCTATCATCTGTCGCTCATTGACGGTCAACGCCGCCAACGCTTTGATCGTGAAGATGTTTGTCGGCTCCCAGGCCTCTTCTGCCGTTGAATAAATCGTAATCTTCTGGTAACACGGAAATGCAGTGTACTGTACCATGACGCCTTCAGTGACACAAATAAAAGGCCGAATCTGGAAGCTAGATTGAGGCAGATAGCGGGATATGGCACAGCGGAGGTCGATTCCCGGTCAAACCTCCTGGTACGCTACTTCCTGATGATCCCGACGCTTTATGGCCCTTGTGGAATGTGAATGACTGGTCACATCGGTGACTGGAGCAGAATATGGGAACCGCGCAGTGATTTTCGACGTCACGATGGAGGCTTAGGCAGTCACGCTTATTCCGATGACGTGCCAGGATGCCAAAGTCCTTCTCCCAGACCGGATGTCTCGATACACCCCCCTTCTCGTCGGCAAGCGAAGGCGTTGGTTGGATTGGCGTTACGCAACGAGATTTTGCCGTGGCGCATTTCCCCCCAAGATATTCTCGTCCCCTCCGCGTTTCGATGGGTTGCTTTCTCGGTGAACTGCAGCGGGACATTGCATCGCATGCATATGTGCCCAATCATCTGACCTGTTGAGCCAATCTCAGCAGAGCGGCTGACCAGCGGCGCGGCGGCAGAATCGCAGATCCTGACCAAGATGCAGCCCATGAGGGCCCATGGGGGCCCATGCATGTTTCCTCCAACGGCAATTGCAAACGAGGGTGATTCCCCGTCATCAAAGACTAGGAAACGAGTGGGCATTCAAGGCCAGTCGTTGGCCCGCCAAGCTCAAGCTCCAGGTTCAATCAAGAGGCTTGGCTGACGTTGCTCCGGATGGCTCTCGGGACGTTCAAGTAACGGCGTTCAAGGTTTAATTCGAGAATTTCAGGACAAAGCAAGGTACGTTTGCATGCGAGGGGTTTATACGTACCTGTTTACGTCGTCGACCATCTCATGCGAGTGAGCCTCATTTCCAGAACGGCACTGTGGAGAGTGTCGAGTTGGCTGCCAAGAAAGTTTTACAAAAAGATAAGACCAGGGAAGAAAACCTTGTCTCATGGAAACTTCCGGATGATCGTCACCTGCAGGGCATGGTGACGCAGCTCTGACGACTGAGATGTAAACTACGTAAGCTCGAAGGGGTGAATACTTGGCGAAGCAAGGATAGGATAGAATGAGATTGAGATTGGTTGCCTCCCTGCTTTGGACCGAAAAGGAAAGTCGCATCGCGAGAATCATCTGTAAGCAGCACAGAAACTGTCAGTCTTTGCGATCCGATCTCGAGCGCCCTCGCTCCACCGCTTCAATGCCGCCCTTTTGTTCAGGTCGGGCCAGCTATGCGAGCCCTTAATACGGGCACAGGCTAACTAGCCCTTTAGTGTCGATCAGCCTTATATATTAGGCATCCTTAAGGTATTATTTGTTATATTTTATCCTTTTAAGTATATTTTATTTATTTATTTTAAAGTTTTTTTATTAATATAATATAATATATCCCTCCTGGGCATGAGGTTAAAAGGCTTTACATTGACAGACCACATCTCAAAACACATCAC
>JMQE01001680.1:0-13848 GCA_000731825.1 Hypocrella siamensis | reverse complement strand
GTAATTGTTCGCGCTTTGCTCGCTTGAAGGAGGCTGAACCCCTGCAAAATGAGGCCAACGCCGTGTCACCACCTCGGCCCCCCCCCCTTTTTTGAGCTGTCGTGAACTGCTCCGTACGGCAAGACGCAACGACGATGGGCAATGTGCAAATGGGAAGGCAGTCAGTGTGCACCTGCTCTTGCTCTTCCTGCCCACCCCCCGATGCCACCCTTCCCGGCCGGGTACCTGTTCGCTAGACCTCTTTCAGTCAGGCCAGAGATGATCCCAGCTTAGCCTTGGCCCACCTTCTGGTCTATCCGTCCATCTCTCTTCTCCTTGTCTCGCGCAACCGTCTTTCTGCCGTAATTACCTGGCCACCGTCCAAGAAACAAATGTCCGCTCAGGACTCTTCTTCTCTTCTCTAGTCCTCTGGCCGCTACTGCTTCAGCCCTTTACATGGACGACTAAACCTCGCGGTGATAAGACATTCTCACTTTTGGATCTGTTTGGCCTTGACGCTCAAGCGAAATGGCGCCTACAGTCTCGCATCATGGCCCAGAGCCCGACTCGCTCCCTTCTGACACGCCTTCTGCTTCGTCTGGTCCTCTTGAACATGACGATGTGCCTTCTGCGAGCCCTCAGTTCTATCTCCTTAACCAGCAGCCGCTCCAGCAGCCGCACCACCAGCCCGCTGATTCCTTCTCCCAACGAGACCATACCCCCCTTCATGAATCATCCGACACGGATTCGACTCATGCCCTGTCCAGTCGACAAAGCGTCACAGACAGCTCTCGCTCTTCGGCTTCTATCTCAACTACCACTCTGACTTCACCACCCATCGGCTTCTCCGCCGCCGCTGGCTCGACTCATTCACTCCCCCCTCCCTTCAGAAATCCCATCAGGCGGAAGCCGCTATCCTCATCGGCTTCGTCTTTGGCTGTTTCGCCCAAATTGCGCGATTCCACTGCTATTGGCCCTACTTCCCTGGACCTACAACTCTCCCCCGGGCCAGACCAGAGGTTCGCGAGGCCACCGTCCATTGATAGTCCCACCTTCTACGACTATCCGCACTCAGTTCGAGATTCCGAGCCGTCTTGCGAGTGAGTTTCAACTCTTTTCCTTCTTGCAGCAGCCCCTACCCTCCACCTCCATCCTGACCACGTCAATGCCCTATCCCTGTTCCTTGGATCGATCTTTCCCTTCCCACTCGTTCATGGCCCTTCTCCGTATAGTCAGTCCCCTGAAACTCCGTTCTGGTCCATGGTCGCACACTTTTGTTTTTTTAATAGTTCTCGTCTTTCATGTCCATAAGCATCCCGTCTGTCTTTGAGGTGAAGCCATCTCTGCCCCATCACCATACCTACGTACGCGTTCGCAAAGCGCAGTGCAGTGTTTCAGTGCTTCCATCATTTTGCCAATATTCGAGAGGAGCATTTTCTCGGTGAGACCCTTTTGTGCTGACTGGAATCCAACCTGTCAGATCTCCCGTCAGTACCTTGGTTGTCGCACACGCGCTCGCGGGTGAGGCGCATTCCATTCCAGCGCCTGAGTGCCAAGGGGGAGGAGATTCAGCTGAGCCATCAGACGGGGACGTTCTTTCAGCGCACAGCGAGATCGCGTCCCAAGAGGTCGGTTTGTCGGAGCCAGACGAACACCTCGCCCAAGGCTCGCTTCAAACGAACACAGCCGACGACGACAGCAAATCTGGTGAGGAACAGTCCCTCAACTCTTCAGCTTCTGTCGTAATCGCATCAACACCACCACCACCACCACCACCAACCCCAATAACAAACCCGACAACAAAAACAACAACAACAACAACAACAACAGCGGCACTATCACCATCACCCCCAACACCACCACCGGCAGTCGCATCTACGCCGCCGCCGCCGGCACCGCATCTGACCCTCAAAACGGTCCAACCGTCGACGGCTCGTAGTGGATTTGAAATCAACCAGCGGCAGCCTGCCACCCCGGACTCGAGCAAACTTGCCGTCTCTCCGCAGCTCAACAAGCCGCTGCCCAAATCGCCAGGTCAAACATCCCCGTTCGCTTCCCTGTTTGGCTGGCCCAACATTTCGCCTTCCGTCTCAGAATTCTCGTCTATTCCATCCCTCTATTCCCCCACCAGCAAAAACGCCAATGACTTGCATCAATCTTTGCGTAACACAAGATCAACCTCATCATCCAGCAACATCGATGGTGCAACGTCCAATCCGATTGACTACTGCGAATCATACCTATCAACTCCCCCGCCAGGGACGCTTGCGTCGTCTGTGCAGATCGACGAAATGGAGGACGAATTAAAGGCAATCAGCTCCGAGCTGGCTGCCTCCATCCGGCGCGAGATGGATCTTGAGGACCTCGTTGACAGGCTTCAGGAGCAAGTGAACAACCCGCAAGCTCCTGGGAAGCGGTCCAGTGATTACTTCTCAGATTCAGGCTACAGCTCCGCAAAAACGAGCGAATACGATCACGGCAAAGAAGAGATTGAAAAGATACAGAGGAGGTCAGAACAAGAAAAGGCGTCCATCCGTCTGGAACTAGGTGATAAATTACAGGATGAGAGATCGAGGAGGAAAATCCTGGATCAGCAAATCAAAGACCTATCAGAAAAGGCTTCGCAAATGGATCTTGCTCACATGAACAGCCTTGACGCCAACGACAGGGTAAGAGAATTAGAACGAGCTTGTGAAGACCTGAGACGACGACTTTCAGAGGAACGGGGCTCCAAGAACAATTTCGAAGATCTTCTTTCGGGATTGAAGAGCGAGCTTCAAGAAGCCTGCAATGAACGTGACAATCTCCGAGATGAGGTTGTTCCCCAGTTGCGAGCCAGAGTCGAAGGTCTGGAAGCAGAGGCGGCTTCATACGCCAACCTCACATATGAATCAACCAAGATGCAACAGCAGTTGCAAACACTTAAACAAGAAAACACGTCCCTCCGCAAGTCAAGTAACCCCGAAGACGTCGCAACGAACTCGGCGGCCGCTGTAAGCACCTCCAAGGCCAAGGGCTTCCTCGGGTTTGGTGGCCTGACCCGGACTGCGAGCGTCAAGAACGCCCAGTCCGAGTCAAAGGAAGCCATGGCAGAACGACTCAAGGACGTTGAGGCCCAGCGAGATGCTTTGCACAGTGCCCTGAAGAATCTGCTCGAGAGGCAAGAGTTCCAGAACCGCGAGAACGAGAAGAAGATCAAGGTTTTGGAGGCCGAGCGCCAACGGTTGTTGCTGGAACCACGCAAAGCCGGATTCGACAAGGAAATTTCAAGTCTCCGCTCCGAGATCAGTGTCCTCCGCCGGCGCGCCGAGGAAGCGCTGGAACAGAAGTGGCAAGTCGAAAAAGGCCTGAGCGGGTTGAAGATGGACCTTGACAAGGCCGAAGCGGAGATTGCCTCTCTTCGCTCGCTCCTTCAAGAGAAGGACATACTCATCACACCATCTTCTGGTCGCTCCCAGGCCGTCAACGGCCCGGGCCCGCTGGGTGCCTCCGCCACGTCCGAGTCGCTGCAAAGGGCCTATCGAGATTTGCAGACGGCCTACAGCGAATCGCTGGAGCGCATCAAGAAGCTGGAGCTTGGCTCTGGCGATGTTTCGTCCGACTCGAAGACGAAGCTTGCCATAGAGCGCCTTGAGAAGTCCCTCTCGTTGGCCGTGTCGGAGCGAGATGCTGCTCGTCGCCATCTCGACGGTCTCAAGAAGCAGGTTTCGGGGCTGTCAGACGGCGAATGCGAAAACGTCAAGAGGGAGATGGCCTTGGCCGATCAGCTGGGCGAGTCCGCGCAACGCATCGAACAGCTGGCGGCTCAAGTGCAAGCGCAGCTGACGACGAATGCCGAGCTGCGCAAGAGACTCGCCGAGACTGTGGCCAGGGGCGACTCGGATCGCAAAGCCAGCTCGGATCGAATCACTGAGCTGCAAGCTCGCCTGCACAAGCTCGAGGAGCAGCTCGTCGCGGCCCAGACGGCCTCGGAGGACCGCGTCGGCCGCCACGAGGATGAGCTCTCCCAACTCAAGGAGGCTCACAACGATCAGCTTCAGCGTATCCAAAAGGGCGGCGCGGTCGGCGTCACTGCCCGCAAGGGAGCATTGCTGAACACTGGTGGTTGGACCAGCTTTTTCGGCGGCGGCCGCACTCAGACCGTTCCGCCCAAGAGCTTCGAAGACGAGGCCGAGGTCAAGACGTTGCGGACCCGTATCTCGGAGCTCGAACAGGCTCTGAACGACGCCGAAAGCGAGATCCAGCAGGTCGTTGCTAAGATGAACGAGGCGCAGATCGAGGTCTTGACCTTGCAAGAAGAACGCGAGGCGGCGGCACGAGAGACTCGGCAGCTGCAGAAGACGCTTGAACAAGCCAAGCTGACTCCTCCATAAAGGACGGACATGGGAGTTGTTTCTGGGAGGGGGTGGTGGTTGATTGAAATGGAAAAGCGATTCGACGTGCTGCATTTAGCGACTGGAGTTTTTGGTTGTTTCCCTCTCCCCTGCGGCCGCACGTACGGTGCCGGGATTTTTATACTGCGCGGGAAATTATTCTGAAGTTTTGCATCCACCATGTTATCTGGGAATCCATTTGGACACAAAAGACGGGTTGGTCATCGTCACGATATACCTTTTTTGGGTGCGCGCGCACCTTTACACGTTTTACTATTATTATTCAAGCATACAACTCCCATACAAAAGGGGAGAAAGCAGGGACCCAGGGACCCAGGGAAAGGGGGCCTGGCACGACGGTCATGAGACCCTTACGAGGACATCACTTTACGTCCTGGGGCTTCTTAATGTTTTGTTGTACATTTATAATTTTTAAGTATGGCCAGTCAAGAAAGACTGGACATTTATGACATGGGCTCGACTTGGTGATACCAGAGGGCACCAAAACAGAAGAATTGACAGGCTAATACCACCAATCAAGTGAATCATTGGCGTGCAAAATAGACACCTTTCGCGTGCTCCTCAACACGGTTGAACTGAATGCTCAAATGTAAGAAGCAAGCTAGGGTTTTCAAAGGTTGTTGTCTCCCCCACCATCAGCTCAAGTCAATATGTGCCCAGTACGGACGGAGTACACGCCGAACTTGAAAGTTGGCGGCCCACCCCACGTGGGCTACTAGAAACCCAGTACATGACCCCTCCCCCTCTTAACAATGCATAACGGAGTACCTCACCTGAACTAATGAAAGCATACCTACGAAGACGGGTTCGAAATCACTTTGCTCAATGCTGGTCGGGGAAAGAACAACTAATGACCAACAGACAGCCTGACATTTGCTCCGATGAGAACTGGGAAATTCGGCGGCGGCGGCGGCGACGGCGGTCACCATGACCATCTGCTCGAGCAGCCCTGCTTCCGCGACAAGCTCGCGCATTTCAACTTGATGAAGGAGCTGGCCGGCGGGGCTTTTGACGAGCACGAGCAGCTGGACCGGCGGCGTCGCATGCGGTTCTTTGTCGACGCTGCGTCGCGACCTGGGCCGGGCGGGGTCGGTCGGGCTGAAAGAGAGCAGCATCTTCCCGGTGAGGCGTCATCGAATTCGCCCGTTGTTGGGACTACGCAGCTGCCTGGCCAAGGTGCCTGTGCCAGCGAGCTGTCGAAGCCGGCATGCACGAGCGCGGGTGCCGAGGAGACGGTGATTCCGGACACGGTTCGGGCGACGACGACGAAGACGACGACGACACGGCAGCAGCGGCGGGACGGCCCTCTGTTATTAAAGGAGGGCATGCCTAGCCCGTCCGTCATGAGCCGGACGGCTTCAGATTCGGCCGTCGAGACCCCCTTGCAGAGCTTGAGTTCTAGGAGAAAGCGAAAGCGCGAGCTCTTCAAGGCGAGGCCGGAAGGGGATCGAATCTTCAACGGCCTCTCATTCTTCTACGTGCCGAATGATGACGTTGCTCCGGCGAGAAGGCTGCGCATCAACAAGGCTCGCGAATACGGGGCCTCGTGGACGCGGGATCCCGCGGAAGCCAGCCACGTCATTGTCGACGGCGGGATCCACTACAATGACGTTTGGAAGATCATAGGAGGCTGCGGGTCCGCGGGAGAAGAAGCGATCGTGGTTGATGAGACGTATCCCATCGATTGTATCCGGTTCCGTGCGGTCCTGGATCCTGCACAGAGCAAGTATCGCGTTCTCGGGCACGGGCAGGCGAATCCATCAGAAGGACGACCCGATGGAACACCGGGCGGCGACGAGTCGACAGAAAAGATGCCGCTCAAGCCACCGCAGCACAAGAATTCGACACGGTGGGACTATGCTCCTGATCATCTCGAGACGCCGCTGGGGAGTTTGGAATCCAACAATGGACGACGAAGCGCTGTGGCAACGGGGCAGATTAATGGTGTTGCTGAAGTCAATCGGCCCGAGATTTCAGGAGTAAATGCGAATAAAGATGCAGTGATGGACGAGGTTGGCGGAGATGACGAGCTGTCGCAGTACATTGGTATGATGCAGGAGTTTGAGCATTTTCCGCTGGACGTCGAGGATGAGGATGAGGAGGATAAGGATGAGGAGGAGGAAGAAGAGGAGGAGGAAGAAGAGGAGGAGGAAGAAGAGGAGGAGGAAGAAGAGGAGGAGGACAGATCTCGGTCAAGGACGGACCAAGATCAAGTTGGCTTTGTATCAGACTCGGATGAACGTGGCCCATCGGATGACGAGAGGGACCAGTCCTCGCGGCAACGCAAGCGGCAAGGATTGGGCAAGAAAGTGTTGACGGTTGAGGAGCGCTTCGCCTGTCACCAGGCTGGGGCTCAGGATGCAAGCCTCGACAACCCCAACGCGCGGACGATTGAGGTGCTCCAGAGCATGGCCACCTACTACGATCGGGTCAACGACCACTGGCGGACAATAGGCTACCGCAAAGCCATCGCGACACTGAAACGACAAGGCGTCAAGGTGGCGACAGAAGAGGAAGCATTCCAGCTGCCGCACATTGGGCGGAGAATCGCGCAAAAGATTGAGGAAATCGTCACGACCAACAGGCTCAGGAGGCTCGCGCACGCTCAGGACGACCCGACGGACGCGGCCCTGCAGCTGTTTCTTGGAATCTACGGCGTCGGGACCAAGCAGGCCCAACAGTGGATCGCACGAGGATACAGGACGTTGGAGGACGTCAAGACCAAGGCTCGGCTCAGCGCGAGTCAACGGATCGGCATCGAGCACTACGACCATCTCAACACGCGCATTCCCCGTCACGAGGTGGAACAGCTGGGAGCTGCCGTGCGCGAGGCAGCGGCGCGGATCGATCCGGGCGTGCAGGTCATCACGGGAGGGAGCTACCGCCGAGGCGCGTCGAGCTCCAACGACATTGACTTGATTGTGACGAGGGTGGGGACGGACTCGGCAGCCCAGCTACGAGGGTTCCTCGACGAGCTCATCCGCACGTTGGAGGCCGAGGGCTTCCTGACGGCGCGGCTCGCGTCTTCGGCGCGCGGCAAGGGGGGGGCGGCCGCTGCCAGAGGAGACGAGGTTGGCAGCAAGTGGCACGGGTGCTGCGTCTTGCCGGCGACGAAGGAGAATGAGAAGAAGAAGAAGAAGAAGAAGAAGAAGACGGGGACGCGGACCACGGCGGGGGGAGAAGAAGACGTCTGGAGACGGATTGACTTTTTGCTCGTGCCCGAGTCGCAGATGGGCGCGGCGCTCATCTACTTTACGGGAAACGACATTTTCAACCGGAGCATGCGGCTGCTGGCGTCGCGCAAGGGGATGCGGCTGAACCAGAGGGGCCTGTACAGGAACGTGCTGCGGGGGCCGGGGAGGCGCAAGGTGACGGAAGGGGAGCTGCTGGAGGGGCGGGACGAGAGGACCATTTTTGAGATTCTGGGGGTCAAGTGGCGGGAGCCTCGTGAACGGTGGTGTTGAGCCGAAGCGCATTGTCACATGCAAACATATACGGTGTGCGTGTGCGTGTGTGCGTGTGTGTATGAGTGTGACAAGTAAGGGAAAAAAAAGAAGAAAAAAAGGGTCAGTCCTTCTGAGCCGGCACGAAAGAAAAAAGGGGGGTGGCCAAGCCGTGCGTGCGCTGTAATTGTTCCTGTTGGACTGCTAAAAACCCGTGCTGCACACAAGCCAGTACCCCAGTTACGCAACGTGTGTATGTACATATGTATGCATGCATGTCCATTTGTGTACGTCTGGTGCATCGCATTTCGCACTTCGCATACATATGTACATACAATACATACCATACATACAATACATACAATACATACAAAATCTCGTCATCCATCAACTTCACTTCTCCTCCGCAAGTGCGCGGCCATCCCGGCGTCCCCTCCGTCGTCCCATGAGCCCGCCATCGAAATCAACCGACCCATCGCCTCCTGCCTGACCCGTCGTCCCCTTTCTCTCTCCGCCGCCGCCCCTCCTCCCCTGCCTAGCCGAGGCAAGAGTGAGGAGAAAAAAAAAAAAAACGAGAAACACATCATGGCATCAACGGCGCTGGAAAGCCTCAAGGTAAACCCCTCCAGAGTCTGTCGCGCATCGACTCTTCTTCAAAGCTTGATGCTGACTATGTATCCCTTTTTTTTTCTTGGATCCAAGGCCGCCGTGGACCAAATCGTGCTCGACCCGCGCTATCACGACATCTTGTCCCTGCTCAAGACGGCTCGGAATGGCGCCGTCTACGGAACCAAGGTGCGGTTTCCGCATGCCCTTGTGTGAGTCTCTTTTGCTTTGGGCGGAACAAGAGCGAGTAGTAGGGGAGGGAAGGATTGTGGTGCTGATTTTCTGTTTGGAATACAGGATGATATTTCTCTTTCGGTCTGGGACGTAAGTTTCTCCTCCTTCTTCTGCTGTTTCTGCCCGTTCTCGTGGCAGCTTTGTGAAGGGGGTGCTCGGTGCAGGGGAAAAGTGATGAATTGACACGACTTGATTCCGCTGCTGCAGATTTCGGCAAAAGGTCTCGCTCGTCTTTAGGGCCACGAGGAAACATGCCATGAACTTGGCGCGGTTTGCTACGATATACAAGGTGACGACGCTGGCGCTGAAGTACTATGGTCCTCATCAGGGTAAAGAGGGTATGTCGTTTTTTTCTTCTTTTTCTTAGTGAAAATAATGGGATCAAGTGAAGAAAAAATGGAAAAGGGGGCAGAGACCAAGGGAAATGGACAGCTTCCGCGTATACACGCACACACAACCAAAAAAAAAGTAAAACTGGTTTCTGACCCGTCTGCAGGTCCCTACGACAGCTTCATCGGTGGCCTGCTCGGCGGCTACATCGTCTTCGGCCAGCGCTCGCGGCGCAACGGCAAAATCTCGTCGGTCAGCCAACAGATCGTCATCTACATCTTTGCGCGCGTCGCGCTGGCCCTCGCACGCATCGCCGTCAAGCCTGGTCACGGCCTGCCCGTCGTCTCGACCGAGCCGCGGTCGGCGCAGATCAGTCACTACGCCTGGCCGGCCTTTGCGTCGCTCTCGTGGGCCATGGTCATGTTTCTCTTCAAGACGCACCCCGAGGACCTGCAGTCCAGCCTGCGGAGCAGCATGACGTACATTTACAAGGACTGTGACGAGTGGGATTCGTTGCGCAACCTGCTGTGGCACAATCGGTAAAGAGGGATGAATGGCGTTGTAATTTCTTGGTATCGATTTTTCTCTTCTTTTCCCCTTCTTCTTCTCTTTTTTTTCTTCTCTTTATTTTTTCTCTACTTGGGTTGAGATATCGACGGCGTCTTGTTGGGCGGTGCTGTACAACAATCACGACAGGTCGGGCTGAGCCGATGATTTTAAATATCGACGCTCACGGCTTGCCCTCATAGACTGGTAGACTTGCAGATAATGTGTTGATTACTTTAAAGTACTGCGGACGTCCATCAGTTGACATCAGTTGACATCAATTGATGATTGATGTCTGAGGTTTTGGTCACGACTGCCGAGGTCCTTCCCCCACTCACCCTGGTCTCTGAAGCTTGTCACTGCTGCCCCGCCGCAGCTCCCCTGGCGCCCCACCTCACAACCCACCACCCACGTCAAACCTGAACTCCCGTGCTCTGTGTGGTATGAGTGTGGTGGTGTGTTGGTTAACTTTCATATGGTCTGCAACTTTGAAATCAGCTGCCGACTTATGACCAAATAAACGTTACCTCTTCGCCCGACTTCCCTTTCTTCCGAGCAGGTCCAGGACATGGCCCCTAGTCCCAGGGTCGTCGAGGCTCTGCAGCAAGCCGAAGCAGCGTCTGGAGAAGAAAAAGACGCCATCTACGAAGCCATCCTCGTCGACATCAAGAACTCGTCGTCGTCGCTATCCAGCCCTGCCAATTTCGATGCCGCCATCGTCAATCTCAATGCCGTCGCCGACTCCTTCTTCGGCCAGACCCTGGGCGTCGTGTCAACGCGGTCGGTCCTCAACACGTTTGTGACGACACTGCAGGCCCTCAGCAACGACGACGTCTGGATCCAGGTCGGCACGCGCACGCTGTCGACGCTGTCTTCGCAGCCGTCGTCGTTCCTCGAGTCGGCCGCCATGCTGTGCGAGCTCGTGGCTACGGCCCACGAGAACAAGTCGGACTTTGAAGACGCCGCCAGGGTCCTCTCCGAGATCCCTCTCGACAGCTCCCAGCGCAAGGTGACGGGCGAGGAGAAGGCCAGGGTATGGATCCGCATCGTGCGCAACTACCTCGAGGTGGACGACTCGACGGCCGCCGAGTTCTATATGAACAAGCTCAAGAACATCATGCACACCGTCGCCGACCAGGACCTGACGCTGCACTTCCGGCTGTCGCAGGCCCGGATCCAGGACGCCAAGCGCGACTTCTTGTCGGCCTCGCAGCGCTACCACGAAATCAGCTTCTCGCCCGCCATCTCCGAGGAGGAGCGGCTGCACACGCTCAGCATGGCCGTCAAGTGCGCCATCATGACGCCCGCCGGGCCCATGAGGAGCCGCATGCTCGGCCGACTGTACCACAAGGACGAGCGGACGGCGCAGCTCGACGAGTTTGGCATCCTCGAAAAAATGTTCCTCGACCGGCTGCTGTCCCAGGCCGAGGTGGACAAGTTCGCCGAGGGCCTGCAGCCGCACCAGCTGGCCACCACGTCCGACGGCTCGACCGTCCTGGCCAAGGCCGTCGTCGAGCACAATCTGCTCGGCGTGTCGAGGCTGTACGCCAACATACGCTTCCGCGACCTGGGCTCCCTGCTGGGCCTCGACGCCGACAGGGCCGAGGAGACGACGGCCCGCATGATTGAGCAGGGCAGGCTGCTGGGTCGAATGGACCAGCTCGACGGCATGGTCTGGTTTGAGGGCGGCGAGGCCTCGGGAAAGAAGGGCAGCGGCCGCGCCGAGGCCGCCGTCGGCAAGGAGATGCGTCGCTGGGACGCCAACGTCGAGAGCCTGGCCGAGGACGTGGAAAGCGTGACGAATGCCCTGCAAAAGGACTTTCCTGTACGTTGCAACAACACAGGCTGGCAACCTCCGTCTGAGGGCCACCTTTTTGAAATCGAGAGCACTTTTATACTGACCATGGTAATTGACACAGGATTTTGTGGCTGTGAATCTGGCCGTTTGAAAAGGGGGGGGGTTTCTTTAAAAGGGAAAAAAAAAAAACAAAATCCCTGTCTCCCCTCCCCATCCCCCTGTCTTTTGTGTCATATAGGGGAAAATTTTCTCGCAAGCATTCTAGGCGTTCGTGGCAGCAGGGCAAAGCAAAGCAAGAGAGAAGGCAAAGGAAGACTGGGTCCACGTACAAGTCGAGAGAACAATGGATGTGTTCTTTGATTCCGGGTGTTTTCCCAATCATGATGTTTCATGTATACATTCTATATTACCCTGTTGTCACCTCTGAGCAATGGCAAAGGAGGGAAAAGAACAAAAGAAAAGGAATCCATATTCCCCTATTTTCACCACTGAGCAATGGCGAGAATTGAGGGGTATAGAGAAAAAATGCAGACATGATGATTCCTGGCTTGCTTGCTTCGTATCCCACCCAACGTCCCGTAGACGTGGCCTAGTCCAAGTCGGCCTTTCTCACCACCACATATCCCCGGCTCAGAATGCCAGGATGCCCTCTCTCTTCTTCCTTGAGCTCTTCCGAGACGTCTCTGCTATTGTCGTGGCGTTGCTGCTGCTTGCTCGCCGGCCGCGCATCTAGCACCTGCAGGAGCGCGTCGGCGACGAGGCTGCCCATCCAGTCGTAGCCGACGGGCGTGAGGTGCAGCCCGTCGTCCCAGTACCTTTGGCACTCCTCAGCGGATAAGGCGTGGTAGGGCAGGTTGGCGTGCAGATCGAACGTGTGGCTGGTATTGGGTTTTTTCGTGGTCAACAACCAAGGGGCAGATGAAGAAGTAGCAAGGGGACAAGACATACAAGCCTGCTTCTCGATGCTCCAGAATCAACGAGTTCAGCCGCGCCCTGTCCTCAACCACCGACGCAGGACGCGCCAGGCCCTCCGGCACAGTCAAGGCCAGGACCTTGCTCTGCTGCAGCGCATGCTGCCAGCTCTCCCGGAGCGTCTGGAATATCTTTTCGGGATGTACGCGGTAGGCAAAGTCGCTGACGGAGCCGCAAAAAATAAACATCAGCCCTCTTTTCTTTCTTTGGAAATGCCCGGCTTGTTTTTCAGCAGCAGATGCTTGTCTTTTCTTTGGGGGGGGGGGGAAGACAAAGAGAAGGAGGAAGGGAACTTCTCTCAAGACATGGGCAGAGAAGAGGACAGGGAGACGGGAGGAAGAAAAAAAGGGAAAAAAGAAATGTACTTTGTGCCCCCGAGAATGATGACCCAGTCGTAGCGACGCTTGGAGCCTATTTTAACCATGTTAGTCTCTTTGACTTGAGTCTCTCGTCCTCCTCTTCCTCCCCCCCCCCAAAAAAGGAAAAGACAGCATTTAACAGCATCATCCGTTTTTTTTTTATATAAATCCTATATTTTCATTCACACAAAACAACAAGAGAAGAATAAAAAAAATACATTCTGCTCGTAATCTGTCATGAAAGCCCTGAGAAGAAGCAACGTCGCCAGGACGCCCGCTGGTGTCAACGTTTACGAGGACATGGGGAAGCGCGGCCTGGAGTCTGGCCGCCAAGGCCAGCGAATACGGGTGCGACTCGAGCCCCGCGGAGCAGAAGCCGGACGTGAGCGAGTCGCCGAAGCAAAGGATGTCGAGGGTCGATTTGGCCATGGAAAGGGCGTCGTGATGATGATGATGATGATTATGCTGTGAGGGGATGCGGGAGCAAAAGGGTTTGTTGAAGAGGAGGAGAGCTGAGCTTTGTTAGTGCAGAGTAATTGTTGATGCGTGCGGTTTTTTTTTGTGGTGACGGGTTTAACCGTTAGATTCACAGTCCACACGTGCATCATTACGACTAGACACTCTTTCCTCTTTTCGAGTTTTTCTTTTTCTTTTTCTTTCTTCTATCAAGTTTAACTTCCATGACAAATCATTGCGTTTTCTTGGTAATACCTCAACGCCATACAGAGCACGAGGTAACACCAATGATTGCATCATACATCAACACACAATTCAACGCCTGTTCCCTCAGTCCTCGATATCGTCGTCGCTCAACACCAGCTTCTGCGTGAGCACACTCGACACTGCACCGCCCTTGATTCCCGCCCTTCTCTTCCGCGGACTGGCCTCTTCAATCGGCCTGTCCGTGGCCCACGCCTCTCCAGACGCTGCCTCGTCCTCAGCCTCCGACTCTTCGTCGTCCGCTGCTGACACGCCACGAAACGACACCACCTTTTCAATCTCGCGCAGCCGACCCGGCGCCTTGCTACCGCGAGCTATGTGTGCCATGTAGGGCAGCCGTTCCAGCAACAGCTCCCGCCGCGCCGCGCTGCCCAGCGAGAAGAGCGGCGACGGCCCTGAGCCTCCCTCCTCCTCCCCCCCCTCCTCCTCCCCCTCCGCCTGCTGCCGCTGCCGCTGCCGCTGCCGCT
>JMQE01001679.1:0-13878 GCA_000731825.1 Hypocrella siamensis | reverse complement strand
GGGGGGGGGGGGGGGTCCATGGCCAGCCAACGAGGAGACATGGCACTGGTACCTGGTCGTCAGGGCAAGGCTTTTGCTGTGGGAGGAGCAGAGAAATCACTATTTGTGCGCCGCGAGACTAGCGAAGTAAAAGCGCGGCTTCCGGGCTTAGCGATCGTCTCGGCACCTTGCCGGTCATGGTTCCGCTTAATGTCCTCCTCTTTCGTATCTGGCTTGTACTCAGGTACAGACAGACCTTCTTTTCTCCTTGTCCCTCTCGTGCGAAACGTGAGCGAGGTACAAAGTACACTCCTCCTCCTCGAGACGAGACGACTTTGATTCCATCCATATGCTTTTTTTCCCTCCCCTCCCCCGGCCCAAAATTTGTCACTCTCTTTGTCGCTCTCGCTCTCGCGCTCACTCTCACTCTTCGCCGCCATTTCGCTTGATCCTCTTTCTCCAATCACGACGAGCAACCGTCATCCTTTAAAGTTTCTGCATCTTTGCCTGATATCCAGACGGACGTGCGAGATTCCCCGTTCACGCCATCGGCCACGGACCACTTCCCCTCGTGGCTGTCCCTGTGGCTGTTGCTGAGCCCTTTGGTTCTCATTTGGTCAGCCGATTTGCTCTCAACTCGGTTCTCGCACTGGTATTGTCGCCAGGCAAAGGGCGACTGTGGCAATCAAATTGTCAGAAACCATCTCCCTCAATGTTCTCTCATCTCATTGAGGAACTTAAAAAGTAATAAAAAAAGTTTAAAAAGAAGCTTTAAAAAAGGGAAAAAGAAAAATAGCAGCTCGTCAGTCTGAATCAAAATCTACATCGCCTGTGCACACTCATCGTCAGAGACTCGACTTCATCCACGACCTTGTCATATGAACGCTGCAAGAGGCGAGGCGAGCTTGAATTGACACCTCGGACAAGCTCGCATTCTTTCATCTTCACTGGGCCCTGGACGTCGATTTGAATCGCAACGACTATCCGATCAAGCTGGACCACGGGCTGGACCTGCATCCTTGGCTCCTTGGAAGCACGCTTTTCAAACTTTCTGGCCCACCCCCTTCACCTCTGGGAGGACGGACGCTTGTCGCTGTCTCATCCTCAAGCGTCTGCGGCTTCGAGGGTAGGGCACGACAGGTGGCAGATTTTCTTTTCCTGTGCTTGGAGATTTGAGCCCTGCTGCTACGTGAGAACTCATCGTCAGGTGGTTTTGCGCCGGGCAGATACAGCAAGGGTGTTTGACATTGACATGTCAACCTTCAAGGCCTTGAATGGAGGCTCCCCCAAGGCCAATGACTCCTCAGGAGACACGGCAACCAGGGCGTTCGCCTCGGGGCAACGGGGCCAGGACTTGAGCAGGACGTTTTGTCCGAGATCCCCAGAGGCCACGACGAGCCGCAAGGAGGGTTGGCCAACACACACCGCGGACCGGCAGGTCTATCCGGTAGAAAAATTCCGTCAAGATAAAGGAGACGCATCACAAAAGCGCAAGCGGTCAAGCTCGCCCGAGTCCAGACGCGAAGCCACATTGACTCAGGATCAGGCTCCCGAGGTGACGGCAAGCGGATCCCAGGCGAGTTCCCGAAAAGCGTACGGGGCTACTCAACGTGAAAGCAGGCAGTTCGGAGGGGAGGAGCAGAGGGAGAAGGATTCCTCATGGCCAACACCGGTGACGGGGCGAGCGGAGAGAAACGCCTATGATTCTCAGCAGCTCTCAGACAGGTCGCCCCACGGCCAAGACGAGGACCGGGCCGATGACGCCCTGCTGCAGAGGGCCTCGGATCGGGCGGACTATAATGAATATGGCAACGCAAGCCCAGACGGGGATGATCCGTCTGCTGCCGCGTACGACAGCCCCTATGGAGGCGAGCACCGATCTGACTCTCTCCTCCAGCACGATCCCAAGAAGCGCAAGAGGAACTTTAGTAATCGGACAAAGACTGGTTGTTTGACGTGCCGCAAGAGGAAGAAGAAATGCGACGAGCAGAAGCCGGAATGTGAGTGTGTGTGTGCGTGTGTGTACGCGCGCGCGCGCGTGGGAGCAGAGGCCGGCCCCTGCCCTCGATACCTCCTTCCCCTGCTTCGCACGTACTGACCATCAAGTCACAGGCAGCAACTGCATCCGAGGAGGATTCCTGTGCGCCGGATATCCACCGCAGCGAGGAGCGGGCTGGCCGAAGCCAGACGTGAAGCCCAGCGCCGTGCCGCTCGAATCAAAGGATCCTTCATATATCCCCCCCAGCGCTTATGGCATGCCTCAACATGGTGGATACGGACCGCAGGCCGTGAAGCGGGAACCGCTGCCTCACTATCGTGGCCAGATCCTCCGCATAGATCCCCCGCAAGGCCGATCTCTGGTTTTGACTGACGACGACCGGCCAACGGCATCCACCATGTCAGCAGCCATGACGAGCGCGTCCGTGGCGAGCCCGGAAAACAGAATGTCGGCGGCCATGCCGTACAACCCTGCCAACGCCTTCCCCACGCCCGTCAGTGCCAACACGCAACCATCGCCTTTTCCGGAGAGGATGGGCAAGGAATACCAACGACCCGTTCCTCCTCTGCATGACCTCAGCAGGGCGGCCGAGCCAGAGACACCTCTTCCCGTCGTCAATCATCACCTACCACAGATCAACATGTTGCATCCGGCGCGCACAAGCAGCCCAACACCTCTTCCACAGACGGCATCGTCGTCGTCGTCGTCATGCAATTACAACAACAGCAACAACAACAACAACAACAACAACAACAACAACAACAACAACAACAACAACAACAACAACAACAACAAAAGCAGCGGCAACGGCAATGGCAACAATGCTCAGACTGTCGCGCAGTTGGCTCTGACTCACACCCAGTTCCCGCAGAGGAGGACGCAAAAGGAGGAGATGCTGTCGGGGCGGCACTTTTATCCCTTTGACAAGGAGCTCTGTCTGGAGCGGGAGCGTTGTGCCGCCGCGTGCTGGAGGTTCAACAGCCTGACGACGCCGCCGTCCCACGGCGTCTCCCCCGACGAGCGGGCACGCCTGTTCCTCGAGATTCTCCAGCCCAGAGACCCGGTGCGCATTTTGCCCACCGAGGCCTCCCCCGTCACCAACGTCGGCCGCGTCGGCCGCCACGTCGGCGTCGAGACGCCCTTTACGTGCGACTACGGATACAACATTGTCATCGGTCACCACGTCACCATTGGACGCAACTGCTCCATCAACGACGTGTGCGAGGTCAAGATTGGTGACAACTGCGTCCTGGGCCCCAACGTCAGCATCTACACCTCGTCGCTGCCCACCGACCCAAAGAAGCGACAAGGAGGACAGGGCCCGCAATTTGGACGAAAAGTCAACATCGACCAGGATTGCTGGATCGCCGGCAACGTCGTCATTTTGCCCGGCATCAACATTGGCAAGGGAAGCACCGTTGGCGCTGGATCTGTCGTCACAAAGGTAACGTTCCGCATCCCCACTCCCCCCCCCCCCAAAACCCTTCCTCTCGTCCCCAGAGCAGGGTTTGTCGACTGACGAGAGAACCTTGTTCACATAGGATGTGCCGCCGTTCACAGTCGTGGCCGGGAACCCCTGCCGTGTGCTCCGTGGGATTGGTCTTTGACCGCAGGCTTTGTTTCGACGACGAAACAGTCGAGGCACTACTTGTTTATGCTGGAAACTCCTCTTTCATCCCCTCCCGCCTCCCCTTGCTGCCTTTTTTATTTTTTATTTTTTTATTTTTTTGTGCTGCGCCTCAAGTCAGTGATGTTGATGCTTCCGTGTCATGATACCCATGTGTACGATCAGCATGTCATTTTTCCTGTGCAATACACAGCATCGTCTTACGTTTGAACCCTTGGTGCTACGCATACATGATTGCATAGTTTGTGGAGATGGAAGAATCGGGAGCCCAGGTGATGCAGCTACCTTTTGTCTTTTTTTCTTTTTTCCTCGTAGGCAGTCTGCTTTGGAGTGAGGTTTGCTAATGCTATCAAGAAAAAAAAGTAAAAGTTCACCTGTGTTTCAGTCCGTGCTGCTCATTGGCATTGATGAGCGCCTCCATAAACTCTAGTGCTTGATTCTGGTTCTTGAGCAGGCTAAACGCCTTGAACGTGTACATGTCGGGCTTGAAGCCCGCGGCCTCCATGTCCTGCAGGGTCGTGACCGTCTTAGCCATTCGTTGGGCCCTCGCGAACCCCTTGAGGAGAGTATTCCAAGTGACCAGGTTGGGCTTGATACCGAGGTCGTGCATCATATCCACAATCTGGTTCGCCAGGATGCGATCGTAACCTTCCATCAGACCGCGCAGCAAAATCGTAAACGTGAAGATGGTGGGCGCGGGGTGGATCGGACGGGACATGGCTGCAGCCTCGGGTCCTTCGCTTGTGCGGCGCTGGTCCCTCAGCATGTCACCGAATATCTGGAGTGCGGGTCGAGGCAGGACGCCGCGCTCCGTCATGGCCAGGATCAGAGTGTCGTGTATGAGGCTGCCCTGATCCTCGATGAGTCGGCTTGCCTTGGTGGAGAGAGATGCTCCCTCCCGCCCCGAGCGATCGCTTTCCAGTCGACCTTTGAAGAACTGATAGTACGTGACGAGATCGTGGGGATCTCGGAGGCTCCTGATGTAGGCCCGCAGCATGATGGCGATGGTTGTCGACGAGGGCTGCAGTTTCGGCTCCCTATCGGCGGAGAACATTCGTTGCAGAAAAGGGAGAATGGTTGACTCGTAGTTCCACCTGGTTCGGCTGGCTCCATCGCCGTGAGTCTGGTGGCTTGCATCTGCATCTTCATTCTGGTCCTTTGCCAGCGCCAGCGGTAAAACATCAGGCAGCCACCACTGAAGCGGCTCGAGATGGAACTTCCTGGCGTAGAGACGCAGCAGGGGACCAAAGAGCACCGGGACTTGGGCAGCTTCGGGCGTGTTCTTGTCGCGTCTTTCCAGTTCCGAGAGGTAAAAGGCATGATGAAGACCGCTGTTCAAGACGTCGACGGCTGGGACATTGGCGACCTTTGCCAACTCAAACGCTTTCACCACGTGATCCATTTCCAAACTGTTCCGGGCGCCCCGGAAGATGGTCGCCCAGCTCTTCGAGTCCAGCTGCAGGCCCGATTCTGAGAATAACGAGGCCAGCCTGATGGCTTCTTCGACCTCGCCCTGCTGGCACAGTGTGTCGAGGAAGGCCGTTGCGCTGAGGACATTCAGCCTGAAGCCCCTTTCAATGAGTTCCCGGAGCGCGTCCCTCACGGAGAAGTGGCTGCTCTGCTGCTGGGCATCCGTGCCTCGATCGGGCACCTTGCAGTGAAGCAGAGAGGTTATCACGCTCGAGGGTCGTGCCTCGTTGAGGTCTGCTCCGAGGTCCGACAGCATTTGCAGTATCTCAAACGCGGCTCCCTTATGCGCTGGGTCCTTGGCCAGCTTGCTTGCAAAATGGATTCGCGTGTTGGCGTGAAGCCGGATCCCCGACTTTCGCAGCAAAACGTACAGCTCTTGGGCATGGTCGCTGGGCAGCTTCTTGGCCAGCAAGCCCAGGACCCTCTGTTCAAATGGAATGTGGCCCTGCGGACATCCGGCAATCAGCCTTCTCAGCAGGGTCATCGTCTCCTCCGCCTCGATAATTGTTCGTCTTCGGCCGTCGTCCGACTGGTCTAGGGGCAAGTTCTGGGCGACAAAGTACAAAACGTCGTTCATGGCATAACCTGGTGGTGAGGGGTCCAATGTCGCCTCGAGGACAGCGGCAGCCTTTTGAGGGCTCTGACACATTGCGGACAACATGGTCGACGGCCAGTCCTGAATCCGGACGCCCTCGTCCAGCTTATGCCAGGCCGTACGCATTGCCGCGACGGATCCGCACTCCAGCAGCCATGCTGCCTTTGCCCTCCAGGACCGCTGTTGAGGAGGCCGTTGGAGGACGCTGGGGTAGTTTTCCTTCCACCAGTTGAAGCTTCGCCTGGCGCTGCGCAGCTCGCTGCCAACGTACTGATGACGAAGCTTGCCCCATTGCATATATTTGCTGGTCCGAGAGCGCTCGACTTGCTTGGAACTGTGCTTGATACTTTGCAGGGGAGGTGCGTGATCCACGCCTCGTGACGCGCCGAGGTATGTCGAGAACAGACTTGGCTGTGCCGGGCAGAGTGCAGGCTGCGGGAATCGCCGTGCTCTGTGCGCGATGGTCACTTGTGCGAGGCTGATCCGACACAGGCAAGCGCCGCGCATGGTTTTGAAAAGCAAGGCAGGCTCTCAGTCGTCATCTCCGTCTAAGTAAGACAACAGCCTTGGCCAGGACATGCTGGTCGCCGTGGGTGCTTCTAGAGATTGAGTTGTTTCGTCTGGATCGAACGCGCGAAGGGAAAAAAAAGAAAAAGAAAAGAAAAAGAAAAAAAGCCAAGCCCATTGCTCAGGGACCACTGACTGCCATGGGCGCTAGCACTGGGACTTTTAGCGTCGCTTTAGCCGCTGCGGCGCGTGATCACCGAACTTCTGCCCTGGTGCGTGCAGGTAGGTATTTGGTCGCCACCTACCTCCCAAACAGAGCAGCAGACTCTGGCCAAAACCCATCCTTTCGATAATCACTGACTGGCTGCCTCGCCGGAATACGGGAACTGCGCTGCTCTCCTACCTTCTCTTTAAGAGATTCCGTCGCCAGAGTCATGTCATCTCTGAACACGCTCAGTGCGGCGTCCGAGGATCGCAAATCCCGCCTCGCCGCCCTTCGGAGTCTCAAGCGAAAGCAACCAGACGATGATGTTGCGACGCCCGCGTCAACCGAACAGCCACCTGCAGCAGAAGCAGAGGCACCAGTCCCAAAGCTTCATCTCTCCGGGCGCAACTATGACCCGCAGACAAGAGGTCCCAAACTGGGGTTCGACCAGCCGCCGACCGAGCTCCTAGACAAACCAACGCTGGAAGAACAAGCAGCCGTCGTCGAAGCAGAAATCAGACAGCAGGCGGCGGAGGAAGCTCGGGAAGACAAAGGGCTGGACTTGTTCAAACTACAACCAAAGAAACCAAACTGGGATCTGAAGCGAAACCTGGAAGCAAAACTGGGGATTCTCAATGTGCGGACGGACAACGCAATAGCTCGCCTGGTGCGCGAGAGGATCACGGGCGCGCAAAAGACAGTCTCGAATCCTGCCGCAGCAGATCAAACCGAGACGGACGGGGGCGCGGGTGGCCTGGACGGAATAGCCCTCGTAGAAGGACTGAGAGCGAGGCAGCAGGAGGAGGAAGAGGAGGGGCGCAGGGACCGGGCTGAAGACGAGGTTGTTTTGACGTGATACGAGAAGCAAAATTTAAAAAAAAGTAATGTAATGTCAATTCGATCTATCGACCGGCTTGTCACAAACGGCTTCACTGGGAGCTTGCCATCCTTTCGTTGTGCCTGGTGAATCAATTTTCCTTGTTTACGTCTCAGCACAACACCAAATCAGGGTAGCCCTTCATCTACCTGGTTGGCTCATGGACTGCGTCATTGCCAGTCTGCGACTAAAGGGACTGAGACTGCGCCGTCGAGGCGGCCCAGATTCCTGCCTTCCTCGGCTGCTGTTGGTCTGTGATCTGTTGCTTTCTACGTCCTCACGTCTTGAATGTCTCACTTGAGGTCGTGGAGACTGGGAGTTGCGGGAACCACGCCGTCGAAACTCCCTGGCGCCCTGAGGGGAAAAACTGTCACGCCTCAACCTCCACCCTGAGCCCCTGCCGTCATCGGCGTGATCACGATTTCTGTAGGGGCGGCGCCCAAGATCTCGCTCTGGCGACAGGCTACGTCGCGATGAGGAGCGGCGAGTCCGTTTGGCAGGTGGTGGGCTGCGGCTTGAGCTTCGAGAAGACGATTGGTCTCTTCGTGTGTAGTCGGGAGAGGGAGTCCATGTACGCCGCCGCCGCGGCGTCGGAGATCTTGACTCGCGTCTCAACGAGCGAGATGATGAGGAATCATTGGTCGAAATGGTTGCAAATGAACTCGCCGATGAGGAACGACGCCTGGGTGGTGGTCTGCGGCTTGAGCTCCGGTGCGGCGATTGATCTCTTCTTGCGTTGTCGTAAGAAGGGGTCCATCTGCGCCGTCGTGGCGCCGGAGATCTTGATTCGCGTCTCGACGAGCGAGACGATGAGGAATCATTGGTCGAAATGGTTGCAAATGAACTCCCCGATGACGAACGACGCCTGGGCGGTGATCTGCGGCCTGAGTTCCGGCGTGGCGATTGGTCTCTTCGTGCGTAGTTAGGAGAGGGAGTCCAATTACGCCGTCGTGGCGTCGGAGATCTTGACTCGCGTCTCAACGAGCGAGATGATGAGGAGTCATTGGTCGAAATGGTTGAAACTGAACTGGCCGATGGCGAACGTTGCCGGGCCGGCGAATCTGCCAGCAGCTCCTCATCTCGCTCCTCTTGCTCTCGTTGTCTGGCTCTCTCGGCCTCGTTCTTGGCCAGAATTGCATCAGCCACGCCTTGCCTGCATAATGCGTCAGCTGAGCTCTCCCGGACAAGAATAGAAACATGAAGAGTGGTGGTGGGTGAGTGGAAGGGGATGAAACAGACTTCTTCTCCAGAGGCTTCAGACTGTCATTCGCGAGCTTGGGCACGAGCTTCGGATTGCGGAGCTGCTGCGATCTCGACGGACGAGATACATACGGCCGCTCCTGCGAGGTGGCCTTGCACTCGTACGAGTAATGTCGTGCTGGAATCATCAGTGTCTTTGCATGAGTGTCGTGTCGGGCGATAAAGGCACATATCTCGTTTCAAACACTTTTGACACTGCACGCTGGAGGGCGTCGACCGGGACGGGCCCCTTCGCCCTCTGTAAGCGTGCATGGCAAGATATTGCTGATATACAATGACAATTAGTAGATGCTCTCGTCTTTGGCTCGTTGCTTTGAAGCCGCGAACGCATAAACACGGTTCGACACCAAGCCGGCTGATACTCCTCTGAAAGTGGATCAGTTTGGAAGTTCACCAGCGGACTCACGTGATGCACGTGGGAATAAGGAAGCCACGCTTCGCTAGGACGAGCGAGCCATGGCAGAGGAGCAGACTCGGAGCATTCGCGAGCGAAGAAATTGCGGGACGGCCAGCGACTCTTTTGCAACCGTGTCAATCGTGTCACGTCGGAACCCCCGAAGACCGAGCGCGCAGTTCATTTTATCGAGGCGATTTCAATCTCTTGGTATTCCGGATTTCGTTACATAAGCACGAGCGATTGCCTCTGCGCCCGCTGCACTGTGCGGAACACCCCTGTATGACAGGCAGGCAAGCAGGCAAGGCCGCTCAAGTTACAGGAGCGCTAGGTAAAGGCCCCCCCCCCTGTGCGAAGAGGAGTTTGTGGGAAAGAAAAGAAAAAAAAAAAGGCGGAGGCTTGCATGTACTGGGTACGCACCGCCGCCGCCTCCGCCTGATAAGTTCATCCAATCCCCAGAGCTCGCCTCAAAGTTTCGTCGCACCGCCAAAACAGTCTTCTGTCTGTTCTCTGCTGCCTCCCTCCTGCAAAAGCAGGCCATCGGCTGCGGCTCGAAGCGCCATACCAGGCCTCTCCAGCAAAGTGCGTTGGATCTGGCATTTCGAATCTCGTGTCCTGAAAACCTCGTCCATGTAAGTCGTATCTATCCTCTGGGGGCTGCGGCATGCCCGACAGTTGGCGATGCTGTGCACCAGGACCGGGACGTCTTACGGCCCCCCCCCTCCCCCCGGCCACCAACTCAACCTCCCCTCCACCAGAAAAAAAAAGGGAAATGCCTGTCTATTAGTTTCCGCGCCCGCATGGCACCACCTCGTCCGTTGAGAAGCTGGTCGAGCTAAATTTCCTTTCCAACTAGGAGCGTCGTCCTCTGACGAGACGCGAGCAACTCATTACCGTCGCCATCGTATCGCCCGTCGTACCGCCATCGTGCTGCATCTAACCGTCCACCCAGTCGCGCAACGGTGTCCGACCCGGAATTCTGACCATCAGATTGTTTCCTGCAAGCCATATTGAGCTGGTTACGACAATGATTGCCGCTACTCTGGACTCATTTTGCCATTCTGTGTCGATCGATTTTGCTTCTTGATTTCCGATTCACGTCCTGTCGCTTCTGTCAATTTGAGCCTCGACTCGCAAACCTCTTGTTTTCCCAGCCGTCTTGTCAGGACCTGGTTCTTGTTCGATTTTTTTCCCCCGTCGTCACCACCTGCGTCGACATTATCTGCTTGGTACAGCCGACGCCTTGTTGTTGGTCCTTGATTCGCTTGAATCATGGCGACCACGCAAATGTCACTGGACATCCCTAGACCCTCCTTCGCAAAGGTATGGAAGCGTGCACACGTCATGTCATGTCCTGGGTTTCCCTCTCTAACACCATGATATATGTCCAGGTTGCGGCATCCGTCACCAGTCCGGGCTCATTATCTGCCAAGAATGACGCAAGTTTGCCCAAAACGACCGTGGTGGCCGACGGCTCTTCCAACTACGATGGCAAACGTTCCGCCGCGGCAAACACCGGCACAATTGCTACCGTCGTCTCTCCCTTGAACGAGCTCAGCCTTGCGCCAAAGTCTCGCGATTCACTGGCCGTCGACGGGCGTGACCCGGTCCCAGATCGCCGGAGATCCAACTTTGGGAAAGACAGTGGATCCGACGAGTCCCAGAGATGCGACTCCAACTCTGAGCTGGGCACCAAACCCCCGAGCCTCGACGGGAAGAGCATCACGTCCGGTACGACGTTTGCGCTAGACGAGAAAGAGTCGCTCCGCCCCGACGATAGCGCCAGTGTGATGGCCGCTGCCGAGGACGACGACAGTGCCTCGATGCGCGGCTCACTCGCTGCTGGATCTCGCATGAGCTCAGACGTCGCACTCAGGAACAGGGGCGTGCCGGCGGGTGTTCTGGCTGATCGCAGGCCTGCCCAGACGGCATCGACGGCCTCGCCCCATGGCGTTCTCACTCCCCCGAGCGCGTCGTCCGATCACAACCCACCTCTCCATGCCGAAGCGCCGACATTGAGCGCCGATGCAACTTCGGACGCGCTCAACGTCATCTATCGTCAGGCACCGGACGAGAAGCTCCTGGATGCTTTGGCAAGCCCCAGGGACCGGTTCTTCCTCCTCCGACTAGAGAAACAGGTCATTGATTTTGTCCAAGACTCCAAGTATGTCTTGTCCTTTTATCCATTCATGTTCTTATCCGTCGCTTTGCTGATACATGCTCTCCCAGGGAACCCTACATGGACTTG
The DNA here is from genome assembly GCA_000731825.1 of Hypocrella siamensis. Lineage (NCBI taxonomy): Eukaryota > Fungi > Ascomycota > Sordariomycetes > Hypocreales > Clavicipitaceae > Hypocrella > Hypocrella siamensis. The sequence goes on along the minus strand of JMQE01001679.1, from coordinate 2,717 downwards.
CCCCCCTGCAACTCGTTCTGCAGAATGTTGACGCATAAGCTGGCCGATTACTATCACATGACGCATTCGTACGAGCCTCAGATCGGAACCGTGCGGATATTCAGGACTCCCTTCTGCCGAGTGCCCCCGTCTCTGGCCAACATGACACCACAGCCCGTCGCATCCACCAGCAGCACGCCACCCCCAGCCGTTTTGCCACGGAGGATAATGCGGCGCGGGCAAGACGGCGATGGCTCCATGAGCGCAAACGCTTCAAAGCCCACGTCAGAGTCTGGGAGCGAGGTCAAGGACGGGAACAAGCTGGCTGCGAGCCAAAAGTAAGCACCGACGCCCGCTCTTCTGCTAACCTCCCCCCCGCCTTCGTACCGTCAATGGAAAATTGACCACCTTTGTCTACCAGGCCGACGCGGGAAGAGCGCGAGGAGTTGTACAAGCTGGCCCGCGAGCGCATTTTTGGCTGCTCCGAAGACAGCATCCCTGGTACGGCACAAGCTGCGAGCTTTCCCTTTGCTTCTGTTTCGGTGACTGACTGATTGTCTTGACTGGCACAGAGAACGACGGCGAAGCTGGCATGTCGCGCACAAGCTCCGTGTCGGCGAGCAACAGGGCCGGCAACATGAAGCGTGGCAAATCTGCCAAGCAGCGGCGCGACGACTCTGAGAGTTTTGATTCTCGACATCAGTATACGCCTTTTTGGGGGCCGCAGCAACAGACCTGGGTGTCTCAGTCCCACGCCCAGTTCATCCCCCCAGCGTCCGCCCAATTCAGCGGCCAACCTCAAGCCGCCTTCCCAGGTCACGTTCCTCCCGGCTACGCGCAGCAGGGCCCGAGTTTCGCCCACGGGCCTGCTCCGAATGCGGCTTATCCGACGTACGGCATCCCTCAGGTGAGTAACCACCCGCTATGCTCAGGTCGGCAGGCCTCTCCTCCGAGCTGCGAGCAGGCTTTTGCTGACTCCGCGCCTGCAGCAGTACCCCCCTCAGCCGCCCCAGCAGCTTCAGTATCCTCCAACCGGCAGTCCCATGGCAGGATTCGGCGCCCCCGTGGCCTCTGCCGCTGCTCCGCCCACGTGGATACAGCCAGGCTACAACCAACCATCATTTCCGAGCCGAGCTCCCGCCCCGGTTGTCGTTCCCGCCCCAGCGCCAGCGCCAGCATCGGCTCCGGCTCCAGCACCAGCACCAGCACCAGCTCCTATTCCGGCTTCAGCACCAGCACCAGCTCCTGCTGCAGCACTAGCCCCTGTTGCCGTCTCTGCCCCTGCTCCATCTTCAGTGCCGGGCTCAATACCGGGCCCAGGGTCAGCCCCGGTTGGGATACCATATGCTTATGGACAGCTCCCTGTCTACGCCAACCCCAACGACCCGAAAAGCCAGCACCCGATACCCGGAAGCTACAATCGAAATCACGCGTTCAACCCCCAGACGCAGTCGTTTGTGCCCGGCGGGCCTGTCCTTCCGCCACCGCCTCAACCATCATATCCTGCCCCTGGATCCCATCACGGTAGCCCGCAAATTGGGGTTCCTCACCTGGCATATGGCGCCTATCCGCCGGCCCAGGCATACGGAGGCGGCTACGGAATGGTGCGGCAGGGATCGAGTAGTTCCATGGCTGGCTACCACGCGGTCCCGCATGTTCCTTCGCCACACATGCAACAGACTCAGCTGCCTGCCATACCGTCTGCCATGCCCTCCGCGATGCCGCCTGCTCTGCAGTCCTTGCCCCATCCCCATGCCCCCCCTCCTCCGCCTCATCCACAGCAGCAGCAGCAGCAGCGGCCGCTGCTGCCACAGATTCCACCGGGTCAGATCCCTGGACGGCCTCCAATCGCGCCCTCTCAGGGGATGAGTCAGGGGTTCCCTCACTTACCTGCCTATGGAAACCCTGCCACTCTGCCTCAAAAACCAGCCACTGGAACTTAGCGAGGATGCATCGTAAGGCGGGGATGCAAGAGGCAGCCTAGTCAACTTCAACACAAGGGTCAGTTATTTGAGAGCATGTTCGCGGTGGGGTATTTTCTTCTTCTTCTTCTTCTTCTTCTTCTTCTTCTTCTTCTTCTTCTTCTTCTTCTTCTTCTTCTTCTCCTCCTCTTTCTTTTCCACACATTTTCTCTCGTCTCTTTGGTGTTCTGTCGCCTCGTCTTTTGGTTTTTCGAGGGCGTTGCCGGTGGATAGGACTGAACACGAAGTAAAGAGAGGAAAAGACACTTTGTTTACGTCACGATGTGGCAACCTTTGTAGACCATTTATGAAAGCATCTCAAGGGTGATTGCTTCATTCCCGCAGCGTGCTGTGTGATTGCCTTTAGTAGTCTGTCAAGAGTTCATGGATGGGTGTCTCGGCCTTTCACTACCGTCTCCATGACGCCAGTCAGCCTTTTGTGAACCAGCTGTCTTTTTTTGATATGCTCTATTCTTGGGTCCTGCTTGGTCGTTTCAATAATATCCCTGACCTTTCTGTCAAACAAGAAAGTAGGGACAGAGTGTAAACTGCCCCAACGCCATGATCAAGAGATATCAACACGACGCCCTCGATCTGTTTACTTTCCCCACTTTTTCTCTCTCTTTCTTCTTCACAACGCATCAGGTGCCACCATTTTACATTCATCAAGCCCTGCGTTGAGAAACTTGATTTATGCGTGCCATCTTTTCCACGTCAAACATCCATGCCATGGTCTTTTTTCGGGTTTCTTCATTTTTGATTTCTTCCCGGGGGGGG